>MJUU01042435.1:0-14573 GCA_002080025.1 Modiolus philippinarum
CCGACGCCAGCGCCATACCATAATACGACCGCAAAATTTTTGCGGTCGCATAAAAAGGGTAGGGGCAGGAAATTTAGGTTTCTTTATGACTCCAAGTCAGTGAAAAATTATATACAAGAGGTCTTTATACTACATGGAGCTTGGTATTTCTCCACACAGTTTGTTTTGTGGTCAGCCTTTCCATATTATAACCTGACTACCCATTATAGATCGGGCATTCCCGTATCTGCCACCTGCATGGTGACGAGCCAAATTTTGCAGTGGGACCGGCAAAACTATTGTAGGACTGACAGAAAAACTGAACTTGCCAGTCCCATGACCAGCAGACCAAAAAGACTTTTCGCGAACTCTGCCACTGATAGATACTGAAAAACCAAACATGTTCATTAGACCGTGAAAATGAGGTCAAGCGCTAAAGCCAAACAGCGGGCAGTCATGTTCTATTTAAGACAAACCCAAATACCAAATATTATTGACCTTACATTAATAGATACTGGGAAACTTAACATGATCACTGGACCGTGAAATTGAGGTCACAGACAAAAGCCATATAGCAGACTGTCAAATAATACTCAAGACCAACCTATATACCAAATATCATTGACCTACCACTTATAGTTACTGAGAAAATGACCTAATCACAAAAACTTAACATGCTCACTAGACCGTGAAATTGAGGTCAAGGACAAAAGCCATATGACAGACTGTCATGTACTACCTAAGACCAACCTCTATACAATATATCATTGTCCTACCACTTATAGTTACTGAGAAACTAAACTAAGCACAAAAACTCAACATGTTCATTGGACCATGAAATTGAGATCACAGACAAAAACCATATAGCAGACTGTCATGTACTACCCAAGACCAACCTATATACCAAATACCATTGACTTACCACTTATAGTTGCTGAGAAAATGCCCTAATCACTAAACCTTAACATGCTCACTAGACCATGAAATTGAGGTCAAGGACAAAAGCCATATGACAGACTGTCGTGTACTATCTAAGACCAACCTATATACCAAATATCATTGACCTACCACTTATAGTTACTGAGAAACTAAACTAAGTACAAAAACTTCACAAGTTCATTGGACCGTGAAATTGAGGTCAGACAAAAGTCATATAGCCGACTGTCATATACTACTCAAGACCAAGCCATATACCAAATATCATTAGTTACTGAGAAAATGACCATGAAAGTTTATGCCGCCACCGTCATACTTTGTACGCATATGTCTCGCTTTCCGCGCCTACAGTACAAACAGAGGCATTCAGTTGAAAATCACTCAAATCCGACGTCGGTGAATTGTATGTGAAACGGGGTGAATGTCCGACAACAAACCCGACATACACGGATGTCCGAGAAACTGATAAACAGAGAATTAACTCACCTGCTGTTGTTAATTGTACTTGTCAACATTTATCTACTTGTGTAAACGAAGTGCAGTTAATTATTTTGGAAAAGCTTGCTTAGTCGGAAGATCGAGAGGATATTTTAAAAAAAAAAATTTGATCTATGCGTATGGCAGAAAAAAAACTTATAATTGTGTTGTCATCGTGAATTAGTGACTGTCAGAACTCAAAGTTGTTAAAAGATCATATTATATAAAATAATTTGTTACTTATTAAATAATTTGCACGAATATCAGCCTTAAAATTGCGTAATTTGGTTTTGTTAGGTCAAGGTTAATCTTAGTGTGTGACGACCTATAAATAGCACGCTATTAATAACTTTGAATTAAAAAAAAAATCACATGAAAAATGGCTTCAGAGAAAATCAATATTCACATATTCTTGCAGGGAATATTTCAGTGAATATTCAGTTCCAAGAATGTACTTAACATTCCATAAAAGCATTTTTTATTTTTTAACACGATGTCACATATCGGGGTCACATATTTTTGTCACAAACAATATGTGCGAGCCTATTTTTAAGGGGAATCCGCTAAACTGTATTTTGATTGGTCATAAAAATAGAAATTCCATGCATCAATTTCGTGCAACCCAAACATTCTAGCATGTCAGTATGAGAATCTACGGAGGCTTTCGTTTTGAAATTAGACGTGTTTTAACCCACTTTTCTCGGTCAAATGGAAATTGAGGAGATATTTTTACATAGGTATATGTTTCGTCGAAGCCATCCAATTGTCTTTTTTTATTCGTGGCAAATAAATAAATACTGAAGTTACTGTGAATTTAATTTCTGCATATGCATTTCGGCATTGATTAATACGTTCCGAAATACGATTTTGAAAGGGAAGTCACATGAAATCCGGTTGTCATTGAGTTTATTTTTTCCTCTTGATACTATTAGCCTTAAACTTTTGGAGAGACAACTAGGGCACTAAAACTCCGACAATTCTGGTGGAAGTCCGACTTTCACCGGCATTTATCAGTTGACCCAACATCAAAGAAAATTGCCGACGATTTTTTGGGTGAAATTTTTCCGACAATTTTGCCGGACAAACACCGACAAAACCTATGAATTCCGGGGTGACAAGGGTGAAAATTGTCAGACCAGAGTGATTTTTAACTGAATGCCTCTGTTTGTACTGTATATTTTCCGCGGCAATATATTAAATAATATATAATTCGGTGGATACAAACCTGATTTAACCAAGCTTTCGGCACAAAATGAGCAAGGATTTACTATAATTAAGGTCAAAGGTCAAAGTCAAGGTCACAGTGACCTAACTTTGGTACGCGACACATCGTCTTCCCATGATGCATCCACACACCAAGTTTGATAATCCTAGGTGCTACGGTACAAAAGTTCTGTTCCGGACACGGTTTTACTATCATAAAGATCAAAGGTCGAAGTCAAGGTCACAGTGACCTAAATTTGGCACGCGACACATTGTCTTCCCATGATGCATCACCACACCAAGTTTGATAATCCTAGGTGCTACGGTACAAAAGTTCTGCTCCAGACACGGTTTTACTATCATAAAGGTCAAAGGTCAAAGTCAAGGTCACAGTGACCTAAATTTGGTACGCGACACATCTTCTTCCCATGATGCATCCACACACCAAGTTTGATAATCCTAGGCACTACGGTACAAAAGTTCTGTTCCGGACACGGTTTTACTATCATAAAGATCAAAGGTCAAAGTCAAGGTCACAGTGACCTAAATTTGGTAAGCGACACATTGTCTTCCCATGATGCATCCGCACACCAAGTTTGATAATCCTAGGTGCTACGGTACAAAAGTTCTGCTCCGGACACGGTTTTACTAACATAAAGGTCAAAGGTCAAAGTCAAGGTCACAGTGACCTAAATTTGGTACGCGACACATCGTCTTCCCATGATGCATCCACACACCAAGTTTGATAATCCTAGGTGCTACTGTACAAAAGTTCTGCTCCAGACACGGTTTTACTATCATAAAGGTCAAAGTCAAGGTCACAGTGACCTAAATTTGGTTCGCAACACATTGTCTTCCCATGATGCATCCACACACCAAGTTTGATAATCCTAGGTGCTACGGTACAAAAGTTCTGCTCCGAACACGGTTTTACTATCATAAAGGTCAAAGGTCAAAGGTCAAAGTCAAGGTCACGGTACGTGACACACATCGTCTTCCCATGATGCATCCACACACCAAGTTTGATAATCCTAGGTGCTATGGTACAAAAGTTCTGCTCCGGATACGGTTTTACTATCATTAAGGTCAAAGGTCAAAGTCAAGGTCACAGTGACCTTAATTTGCTATGCCACACATCGTCTTCCCATGATGCATCCACACACCAAGTTTGATAATCCTAGGTGCTACGGTACAAAAGTTCTGCTCCGGACACGAAATGCACATGGTTTTACTATCATTAAGGTCAAAGTCAAGGTCACAGTGACCTAAATTTGGCAAGCGACACATCGTCTTCTCATGATGCATCCACACACCAAGTTTGATAATCCTAGGTGCTACGGTACAAAAGTTCTGCTCCGGACAGACAGACATGGTGATTCCTATATACCCCCCAAACTTCGTTTGCCCGGGGTATAATAATTATTGAATTCGGGGTTTTCAAACATTGAAATCTCTATCCAACTTCATTGACCATAGGGATTTCCACTTGATTCAACAAGTTTGGCCTTTTCTCCGATAATCATTGTCTCTTGAAAGCAATATGAGCTATGAGGCCACCATTAATAAATTGTTTGTTGGGCATTTGCCGACCCTACCTTTTTGATGACGGGTAGGTAGGTAGGGACTTTTTTTTTTTGCCTGACAAGGGAATTTTTTAACCTTGCTTTAAAGAGTATATTGTTTTATTTCACATCTTATTTGGATAAAAGTGATCTTTTTGTGCAAAATCTGCATTTATGTCTGCACCTATATATATATATATATATAGTTTTAAAAATTGATTGAGGTTTTACCGCTACACTCAACAGTATCTCAATTATATGGTAGCACTGAGTTTTAAAATTGGTGGAAAATTGATCATTGGAAGGAAACCATCAACCTCATATAGGCAGGTAACTGACAAATCTTATCACTTGCACATGCGAGTGACCCTTAGTTGCAAAGCCTGAATTCGTGCTGTAACTATGATATACTACATAATATTAATGTTAAAAAAATATTCATACTTTAACTTTTGATATTAAACAATGTTTACACTTGTAACAGTTTTAGACGAAGACTGGAGTAGCTGTGGAACCGTAGCACTAGGTCCTTTTGCTAATTTTATGATATTGGCGGACTGCCAATATCATAAAATTAGCAAAAGGACCTAGAGCTACGGTTTCGCAGCTAAGACTGGAGTTGATGGGTTCAGTAGTCTGATTTACAAATAGTCATCCTGTAGGCTAACCCCTACTACAGACTGAATTACTATATATGTATTAAAAGTAATTATTTATTAGATGGAAGTGTAAATGCTATGGGGTCTTTGTTAACGTTCCCATCATAACATCAAATGCTGAAACTGCAGGTGCTGTGAAATTTAATTTGGCAATGTTAAGAGTAAATATTGACCTGCAATAGACAGATTCCTAATTGTCCGTCTACTTTTATTTATTTCTTAAATAAAATATCTATACAAAATTGTTACTTATATCTCGCCCAGTTTGTCAACGTGATGAAAGGGGAAATCCACTTTCACTTTTGCGGTAAAAGCCACGCATGCGCAGTATTGATAATAACGCGGTAACTAGACATCAGAGAGATGGCAGCCATCTCTGTGGGCCCCGCTGTAATATAAGTGTAAATTTAAGTGAGTGTGGACACAATACAGGTGTGGACACAGTACAAGTGTGGACACTACACAAGTATGGACACCATCATATCATCAAGATATCAACAGAATGTCAGCAATAATCTGACCTTGAAGACAAAGGTCAAGGTCAAATGTCACCAATTATGGTTCATGACAGATTGTTTTGAAATGATCTATCTACATGCAAAATATCAAAAGCCTATCTCAAAAGACAAATAAACAGCTGTGCCAAGTCGCATGATACGCCCGTCGTCATCCTTCAAAACTTTAAAGTGATTTGATAAGGGGTTCTCAATTCAGAAGCACCTATAACTGCCTAATTAAGCTTGATATCTCTTTAAGAAATTAATCTGCAAAGTTAAAAGTGAGCTGATCAAAGTACTTATCAGTTAGAGCGCAACATGTAATAAATTGCATTAAAATTGACAACAAAGTCCCATAACTCTTGCAAGAAAAATCGTAATTTCACAAAAAAGTATACAGACTGTAAGGTCATCATATCAAATACCTCTTCAAAGTTTGAAGTGAATTGGCCAGAGAGTTGTCAAGTTAGAGCGTGACGTGTAAAAAATTGCCTTCAAATTGACGAATAAAGTCCCACAACTCTTGCAAGAAAAATCCAAATTTCACGAAAAAGTATACAGATCGGGAGGCCATCATACCCAATACCTCTACAAAGTTTGAAGTGAATTGGCCAAAGGGTTGTCAAGTAAGAGCGTGACATGTAAAAAATTGACTTAAAATTGACGAACAAAGTCCCATAACTCTTGCAAGAAAAATAGAAATTTCACGAAAAAGTATACAGATCGTGAGGCCATCATACCCAATCCCTCTACAAAGTTTGAAGTGAATTGGCAAAAGAGTTGTCAAGTTAGAGCGCGACATGTAAAAAATTGAATTAAAATTGAAGAATAAAGTCCCATAACTCTTGGAAGCAAAATTGAAATTTCACGAAAAAGTATACAGATCGTTAGGCCATCATACCCAATACCTCTACAAAGTTTGAAGTGAATTGGCCAAAGGGTTGTCAAGTTAGAGCGCGACACATGAAACGGACAGACGGACAGACGGACGGACAGACAATCGGACATTGGTATACCATAATATGTCCGTCATTAGACGGGCGTATAAAAAGTTATAGCCCATACATGACTTGTCAGTATGAAAGCAAAAATCTGCCCTTGACGACAAAGGTCAAGGTCAAAGGTAACCAATCCTTGTCCATGACACATCATCTTGAAATGATCTATCTACATGCAAAATATCAAAAGCCTACTTCAAAAGACATAACAGTTATAGCCTGGACACGACTTGTCATTATAAAAGCAATAATCTGACCTTGATGACAAAGGTCAAGGTCAATGTCACCAATCATTGTTCATGACACATCGTCTTGAAGTGATCTATCTACATGCAAAATATCAAAAGCATATCTCAAAAGACAAAAAAGTTATAGCCTGGACACGACTTTGTTACGGACGGACGGACAGACAGACGGACGGACAGACCGACGGAACGATTACTATAGGGCGTGCGCCACTATGTGGAGGGGCCCTAATAATAGAATAGTTTATTTTCGTAGCATGAATTGGTCGTCATCTATACTAATTCAAACATGATTCCTTTTTTAAAATTCAAAATGTTCTCCAACCGCTTGTTGATTTATCCCGTTTGATGCTGAAAAGATTCGGATGAGGTTTAAGCTACAGGAGAAGCAAGCGCACGTGGTCGATATTGATTCGTGTCAACTAAACTTCAGTGATAGTTAGTTCCTCAATTTAAGTCAGGAACTGATTCCATAATGAGATTATGTAATCATGACTGATACCATGAGTTCAGTGAAAAATATACCGATCTTTTTACAACAGAGGACTGATTTTTCAAACTGAACTGAACAAATTTCTTTCGGTCATGTCCGACAAATATGACCGTTTCCGGAGCTTTGGACCAATCGGATGCGTTTGCATTGGTTACAAACACAAACCAAAAAAAAAAAAAAAAAAAANAAAAAAAAAGAAATGCCATGAACCCCAAAAAATTTTTCCGGTTGCAGGCATTTTTTAGGGTCGGGCGGCTAACGCCCAACAAACATATTTTTTATTATGGCCTGACCTTTAAATTTTTTAGTTTCAGAAGAATTCATTATTTCACGTATAATATGCAGAAATAAAGCAGTTTCAAGTCCAATTCATTAAGTTAACATATAAAAAAGCTTGAAAATTTGAGAAAATATACAACACAAATTTAATATTTACAGACATCAAACAATGTTCTTTGGATGAATTGTATGCCCGAGACCTAAGGTCAAATGCTCCAGATACATGCATAACAGAAGTGTTTATACTGACCCATCTTTCTAAATTACGTTTTGTCTATTCTTTCCTGTTCAAGATTGTGGTCTTAGAGTAAGTGGTCTACCTGTATTGGGTTTTATTTGTATCTTTATTATACTATAGGGAAACGGGATAGAGAAAGGGGAGGTTTGGGTACCCATAAACCGGTTTAACCCTACTGCTGGCTGTTGCCAGTGCCGGTACAAAGTCCGGCTATCCTGAGTTCCTATCATTATCTATGTTTGTCTTTTGTCATTTTTTTGTTTTTCTTTTGCAGTTCCCTGGTTGACTGTGACATGTGATTGTAATGTTCGGCCATTGTAAGTGTTTCCTGTTATCTTCCTTTCATTAATCATATTATTCCTACAAGGATGTCCTAATTTTATTTTTATACATGGGAGGGCTTTAAATGTTTGAAATCTAAATGATCTATTTATAAATATTTCCATGTGTACATTGCACTCGTCACGACTTCGGCCGAGTGTACCTTATTTAACCTTGTATGTATTACCTAAGTTTTCAAAATAAACTGGCTCCTTTGAAATGAGAACACTGTAGGTTGAGAAAAGTTGTTTGTAAACTGGCAACAGCATCACAAATATCAAGTCCAGACACATATCAAGTATCCTTACATTATAGTACATTTGTTTGTGTCAATTATAAATAGTATACCAGTCAGGTTCTATGTCAAAGTCGAACATTAATGAGCGTCCATGATCAAAATTAGTTTAATAATCGAAATTATAAAGTTTTCTTGGCATTTTCATGCATTATATAGTATCTGATAGAATTTTTTAGATATATAGATACGACATGTTGCGTTTTTTGAGCTTCCAAAATATTTATAGAAATACAGCTCATATTGATGCCATCTTTGTTTAAAATTGCTCAACCACTTTGACACTTTGTATCTGTTAATTCTATTGGTAACCTGGTTATTATCAACCAATCAAATTTATTTTGACATACTCGATTCAGAATCATTCTTTTGACAGTCAGAGATGGACGATTTTTTTTTTTTAACTTGGCAGTGGACATGTTACTATCAACAATAACTTGCTGACAGGATTTAACTTTGGCGGGAAAGCAGACAGGCAGCTATTTTTAACACTGAAATTGAAGGACACTTGAACTTGGAGCATTGTAGAGGGCAAGGGTTTTTTTCTGCAAAGGTTGGGGATAACTGTCGTTTACGACAGCCCCATCTAGTTTAAATCTTGTCTACTGTACATTTTTACTATATCTTTTTATTAAATAATATTAACCTGTTGACAACAATTCCCTCAAACGACTCTGAAAATCTTCTAGACGAGAATGTAGATTTGGATCATTTATATCTCCCTCACACGTGAAGACTGTCTCGATGTAGTCCTCTTGAGGACCCATCCTCACAGTGATGGCATGGAACCACCTAAAAAAGAGAAAATCAAGGAATATCATTTATACAGAAGAAAAACAACAACACATCTAAAGTTGTGTTTTTTCTTGAAAAAAAAAAAGAAATAAATGTCACCTTAGTACTCTTGAAATTTCAGACAAATCGAAGTGCTGAATGCTAGAGTTGTTAGGCAAAGACAAGTGGATACGTCTGTCGGACAAGTGAAATTCAGAAGTCACTTGTCCGTCCGGACAAGTTAATTTTTGTCAAACTAGGATGTCAAATCCGCCCACAGCGATGTGTAATGAGAAAAAAATATTTAGATTCCTCTAAAAACATTTTTTTTTATGATGAACTATTAAACAAAGAACGAAAACACTGACAGATTTCATTGTAAACATTTCTGTTCACTGGTGTTCTCCATTTTGATAATACTGATCGTTAGACGTAACAAAATAAAAATACGGATTCTTATGCGAAACGAAATTTGAATAGAGAAACGCACTCATACCAGTACATATTATTGACATCGATGGAACAATTTGATATTACTTGAAACGATCAGGCACATTTACAAAATTTTTAAAAAAATTTATTTAAGAAATCCAATGCAAGAGAAAATAGTATGAGTTCATAATCATGAAAATAACACGTTCTGCAAAGTTCATATCATGATCTTATGAATGAAATCTGTGTAATAGGAAGACTGAATGAAGAAACATATATAGAAAGGTCCCCATTAAACATGTATAAATCCCAATTCTAGCATTTATTGTTACTTTTGTATATTTCAAAGAATATTTGTTAACCCAGTCAAGTCTGATATGTCTGACAAGTCTTTTATAAACCAACTTTTTCAGTAATGTCTAGTATCTATTAATGTGAAATACCAGATTAAAAAAAAATATGTACATACTTGCATACTGATCTACTTCAGAATACCTAGGTACAACTAGAAAATTTTCTACTTGCTAATGTATTCTTTTTTTTAAACTACATAAGCCTTTGTCAGTATGTATCATTTCTATTATATAACCAATACACCTTTTTTCTTTGATTTTTATTATTTTTTTTCTGATACTCTTTTTGGATATTCAGTCAAATATTTCGGACAAGTGATAATTTCATTCAGACAAGTAAATCTTCAGCAGTACTTGTCCAAAGGGACAAGTTTGAAAAAAAGTTATTGTAGAGGCCTGGATAGGAGAATCTACAGAATCGTGAGAATTAAAGGCTACAATGAGCACTTCATGCTAGACTGCAGCATGTCAACCACTGAAATTTTAACAAGTGTAATTGAAAATGAATGTGAACACAGTAAAGAGCTTCACACAGTAATTTGATGAACACAATAAGAAGCTGTACACATTTATTATTTGGACACAATCAAAATTCGCTCTTTTGATCCCGTATTTATCGGAAACAGTAAGAGCAATCTGAAATACGTCGACTACAAACTGAAAGCTTACATCAAGAGAAATCCAAGGAGAACTAGAGAATGTGTCTACAAGACACTGATGCCCCACCAATAAAATTATCGCAAAAGATAACCTAAGTCAATTTGGCATAACTAGAGCTGTCGCCGATGGCAGCCAGTTATACCCCCACTAACTGAACCCTGAATCAATATGGCAAGTGTAAATTTAAGTGAATGTGGACACAGTACAGTTGTGGACACAGTACAAATGTGGACAAAATACAAGTATGGACACAATGATATACCTCCCCCTCTTTTCCAGAAAATATTCAAAGTAATTATTTCCCCTTCAAAATTTCAGACAGAAACTATATAATTTCATGCACATCTTCAGGTGGTATACTACAACTGTGTTACATTTCATAAATATCTAAGTACCCCTTTAAAAAAACATGCGCTGACAAGGTTCACCCCCCTTTCCAGAAAATATTCAAAACGAATTATCTCCCTTCAAAATTTTGGGCAGCAGACATATTATTTCATGCACATCTTCAGGTGGTGTACTATAACTGTGTAACATTTCATTAAAATCCAAGCAGCGGTTTCGGAGAATATGCACTAAACCCCCCCCCCCATTTTTCTCCACCTTACAGTTTCCAGGAAATGTACTTTAACGTAAAACTTAACCAGATGTACGAAAGAATGGACGGTCAAGGGTAACACTCAAGCCCCTTCATGACTTCCATATTCCTGGGCAGGGCATAAAAATTCCAATTTTAGGTTATTTGAACATATTTCTGCAATTTTGCCCCTGTTTGGCCCTTATACAAATTAGCTCAGAAACAGTAAGAGTTATGTCAGGTCTGTAACTATACTAGGTCAAAATAAAAATATTGTTTGTTTCCCCTCGCCCGACCGACTGAGAAAAAACCCCGCTGATCCGAAAGTTTTTATCCTGTTTTCTTGGCGATGTTTTTTTTTTTATTTCCTAGAAAATTTAGGGGTTGTGTCCGGCTCCGGTCAGCGTTTTTATAAGACTGGAAGTTCAACAAAATTGATGAACGTTTTCAATTCAGAATGAAAAATCTGTCTGCTATGTGAAAATGTCATCTACATGAGCCGAATAGTGAACTTGCAGCAGTGGAACATTCCTCTTGTGTTCATATGCAGTTTCAAACTTGCACGGGAACTCAATTTTTATGTGAAAACAGATGGTATGAGTATAAACACGATGAGACGTAGAACGACGTTCTCCGTGACATTTTACATCGGGAGGACTCTTCGTTCAACAAAACAATTACCGTGGCTATCAGTGTGTCTACCAAATAAATGGGAACTATCAATTTTGAACCAGACATTGCAGAATAAATCGATATTGTTTAGATACTAGAGCAACCCATTGAAATATGTAACGTTCGATCTTCGATAGGTTGCATGACCAATCCAGACAACAGGGCACTTGTACTGCTCCTGAAAAATCTGCCTTTACAGTCATTATAAATTCCTTCAATGCTAGAAAAGTCCTTAAACTAAAGGATAAAATGACATAAAACTTCACAGATTAGTTTGCATGTCTGACATTGAAACAATGATTCTCGACGAGGGAATTAATTCATTTGGGAGAAGGGAAACCTTCTCCCATCTTCTCTTTATTTTATTGTTGAAATACTTATCAGTCCTGGTTGAAAAGTGTGAAAATAAGGGGGAACTCCTGCTCAATTGTTTTTTGATACAATGAAGAATTTCATCTGTCCTAGGGATCCTTATCCTAAGGTCAAAGATTACACTAATCTTCTCTAAAACTACTTAATAAATCTTTCGACTGTGATCTTTAGCTCTGTGTAATTTCTCGCTGATATTAAGATTGTAGTGTTTGACCCAGGATCAAGACCTGTAGTCAGTGACGATCAGCTCTTGATATTGTTTAGATTTCAAGATGCACTTTCCTATTATTTTAGCTGATGTTCCATAGTTTTTGCTGTTTGTAAGCATGGATACAAGGTCTATTTTTCCATGTAAAATTGTAAGCTCTCTGAAAATTCTTCTCTTGCTTCTCTATACTTTGGGCAGTTTAAGAGAAAATGTTCTGTGTGCTTGGTATATCCAGGTGTCAGGATGTAAGATCTCAGGGGCTTCATTAAACTTAATAGTAGGAACCCTGCTCATTTTTTTTGAGAGGAAAGCAAGCATATTTAGATTTTTTTTTTGCCTTGGATGAAAGGTTCATGGGTGAAAAAGGAAGAACTCCTGTTCAATTAAATTTCATTAAAAAAATCATAAAAACGTTTCATTATTGCAGGCTGTTAAAAAAATATGTAAAATATGGTTCTTACAGATCAGATGGTCATATAAAGGGGTTCATAATGGCAAATCTTTATTGGTCTATGATAATATGTCTGTCTCCCAGTTACTAGTACATGTCCTGGTTAAAAGCTATTCTGGCAATATCTAGTTTTAAATAAAATTTGTATGACTGAACAGCTAAAGTATTAAGTCTTTTGGAAGGTTATGGTAATTTACAGTGCTGCCAGGAAAAAAAACTTTTTACCTACCTACTACCCACCTGTGAAAATCAGGGTTGGGAGAGGGGAAACAAACATATTTTTAAATGTGGCCCTACTTATACTTTATGTTAAGAGGAATAAAAAAAAGTCCAATTGAAATCCAATGATTTCACATATTTTGAAAAATTGCAATTTTGGCCCCTTTGACCCCTTATAGTACAGAAAAGATAAAGAGCTACATGTACGCCATCCATTGGCAAACTACTGTTACAAAAAACAAATCCAAAGAAATAAAAGACTGTGTCAAGCGCAGCACGATAAGACAGGGATGCAAATTACCAGGGCCCAATTGCACATGTTGCAAGGCCCTTAAAATTGACCTGGACTACTAAAAATTTTAAACCATTAGCTCAGGTGGATTCAGGAATTTTGGTTGGCAATATAGTACTGGGCCAGTAAAATTGTTGTCTGGGCTACTGAATTCTGTTTGCTAGGGCCCAGCTGCCCACTTTGCCAACATTTCAAATGTTCATCAATGTACAGCCCAAGAATGTCAACCACTGAAATTTAATTATAAACAATAGTAATTTATAGTGAACGTGGATACAGTTAAGTGCTTGACACAGTAACTAGTTAGAGACAAGAAGGGGCCTGACACAGTAATTAGCTGGATACAAGCTAGGGAACATTATAATTAGCCCTTTCGATCTAATAGACCAAAAATAAATATATGTGTGTTTCTGGTTACAAGGAATTTGAAAACAGGGTCGGTAGGTCGGCAAAAAGTTGTTTTCTCTTTTTCATCTGTTGCATTGTATGCATGTCATTGTCGAATTTCCGGTAACAGGAGGTGTACTCTGATGAGTAAAAATGGCGGATTTGACAGGAGGAGTCGGGAATCCTGTGATTTTAACAATTCTTCGTGCATTTTCTCATGAATAAGGCTAGCCGTTGTAGAAATAGACACGTCTGAGTGGTGTTGCTACACAAACAAGTGTGGACCCAAATTGATGTCTTG
The DNA here is from genome assembly GCA_002080025.1 of Modiolus philippinarum. Taxonomy (NCBI): domain Eukaryota; kingdom Metazoa; phylum Mollusca; class Bivalvia; order Mytilida; family Modiolidae; genus Modiolus; species Modiolus philippinarum. The sequence goes on from MJUU01042435.1 coordinate 13,881, forward strand.
CCCGTACCTACTTGGTCGCAAAATTGATGTGAAAACCCAAACTGCCTAAATCAGAAAACTTAACATGTTCACTAATAGTGAAATTAGAGTAACTGACAAAGGCAATACAGCAGACTGTCATGTATCACCCAAAACCAAAATGCCAAATATACAGTACAAACAGAGGCATTCAGTTAACAAGAGTTGTCAGAAGACAACATAGCTCGCCGGGGATTCCAGTAACTTCAATGCACAATAAATTCGAAAGTAATAAAAAGCTTTATTCACAAGAAAGTTACATATCANCGATCCCCGTGATTCTCTGGACTTTTCATGACCATACGGTAAATTGCTAACTTCAATTCGGGGAAACAGCTGATTTTAAATCGTTTCAATAAATTTCTTGGTTGGGTACGACGACTTACGACACAAGTGCAAAGAGAAAACGATATTTTTGTACCGGATCAGGGATACCAAAACAAAATTTGGGACTCCCGAGTTTGATGAATTAATTTAAAGTCAAAGAAAGAGATCGTGATTAAGGGGGATTTGCATCTATCTGTCAAAATGGGTCCAAGCCCATTTCCTCCTTGCCAGCTACAAAACAATTGTTGAATAATTGGATCATCAAGGACAGGCTGAGAACTCTGCTAATTTTTTGCCTTATTTGTCCTGTAAATTCAACCAAACTTGTAATTGTTTTAAATATGTACC
>MJUU01042435.1:20988-32968 GCA_002080025.1 Modiolus philippinarum
GGTACGTGCGATGTGAAATCTGTTTACATACTGCTGATTGGAAATTTAATAAGGAGCACACTGAAAGAAACCCCATAAAAATCTGATAAATAATAAATATTCTACAACCTAATATATGAGAACAGCCAATTTGGCCCTTTTTCAGAAACAGGAGGGACTACAATACCCAAAAGCAATCCCAGTCTTCATTTTGTGCCAAGGAACATTGTGTTAAAATTTCATAAAGATTCGTCAACCAGAACTTAAGTTATCGCATGGAAACGAAGTTTCTACAGACGCCGCCGACGACGACGCCACCAACGACGACGACGACGACGCCAGTATCATACCATTATACGACCTCAAAATTTTTTTTGCGGTCGTATAAAAATAAACTCAATGACAACCAGGTTTCATGTGACTTCCCTTTCAAAATCGTATTTCCGAACATATTAATAAATGCCACGAATAAAAAAAGACAATTGGATAGCTTCGAGGAAACATAAACCTATGTAAAAATATCTCCTCAAGTTCCATTTGACCGAGAAAAGTGGGTTAAAACACGTCTAATTCCAAAATGTAAGCCTCTGTAGATTCTCATACGTAAGGGTTGCACGAAATTGAAGCAGGGAATTTCTATTTTTATGACCAATCAAAATACAGTTTAGCGGATTCCCCTTAAAAATAGGCTAGCATGTATTGTTTGTGACAAAAATAGGAGCCAAAGACGCGGTCTCTTCCAAAATTTGCCGAGGCATTTCAGAATTAAATTATTATCTCAGCAAAAAAGGAACTTTTATACTACTGGAAACTTCTTTCGGATAAAACACTTTTATGAAGATGTTGGCATAAAAAAATGAGAAAATGAGCGTGACATGGTGTAAAAAATAACAATTGATTTTATGGAATGTTAAGTAATTCTTGGAACTGAAAATTCACTGAAATATTCCCTGCAAGGATATGTGAATATTGATTTTCTCTGAAGCTATTTTTCGTGTGTCAAAGTTATTAATAGCGTGCTATTTATAGGTCATCACTCACTATGATTAACCTTTAGCTTGACCTAACAAAACCAAATTACGCAATTTTAAGGCTGGTATTCGTGCAGATTATTTAAAAGTAACAAATTATTTTATATAATATGATCTTTTAACAACTTTGAGTTCTTTCAGTCACATACAATTCACGATGTTCATACCAATTATAAGTTATTTTCTGCCATTTTTTAAAAATATCCTCTCTATATTCCAACTTTGAAAAGCAAGCTTTTCCAAAAATAATAAACTGCACTTAGAGATAATTACTTAGTATACACAAGTAGATGGGTGATGCTAAAACGTGTAATGGAACGAAACGAAACGAAATAGAAACGGAACGAAACGAAATTGTTTAGTTTCTTGTTTTAGTATTTATCATTATATAATTACTAATTCAAGGAACTGTTTCGTTTCGTTCCTGTCCCGTTTCGTTTCTTAAATTAGTAAAAATATTAATATTAATGCACAAATGCCCTACCGCTTGCTTTTGCTACTGCCGGTACCAAGTCCGGCTGTCCCGAGTTCTATCATTGTGTATGTTTGTCTTTTGTATTTTTGTGGGTTTTTCTTGTGCAGTTCCTTGTTACTTTGTGGCATGTGACTGTGTTTTTCGGCCATTGTAGGTGTTTCCTCTTATCTTTTCTATTCTATTTGTACTGGGAAATAATGCCCATCGAGATCTGAACAAAATTTCACTACTAATTTGTCTTGTCCATGAGAAGTTTTTCTGTAAAGACATTTTTTGATATGTAATTTTGTCCTGATAGGACATAATTTCATCGCAAGGTATCAAGGAATTATGTCCAGTCTCATAGTTTTATAATAAAGAGGACACAATTTCATAAAAGATGCTTAAATGCAAAAAATGTTGCCCGGTTTCAGGGGTTCCCGCTACAGAGCTTCCGGATGCGTCAACAGTTGGTGGATAGGGAAATGCCCTGTCTATACAGGGTAGTCAGGTCATAACACGGAAAGCCTGACCACAAAACATTACATACCCAGCTTGTCACGTGGAGAAACGCAAAAGCTCCATGCAGTATAAAGGTCCCATCTGTTTTGCTCTAAGGCGAGCAGACGCAGTGGGTGTCGTATAGATGGCTAATTTTCCTGCCCCTACCCATTTCTCTCCTTTTCTAGTGGAAATTAAAACTCTTCAAACTATTCTTTTCAAACCATAGTTTGATCACCAGAATATAGAGGAGCATGCTCCCGCGATATATGATGCATGCAATTTGAATCGGGCCAATTAGACCAAATGCTATAATCAATGTTTTTTGTAAAAAGTACAGAAAAATCAATTTAAATCTTAAAAACTTGCACATTGATATGTCCTTTGTAAGTAAATTAAAGAATTACTCTTTGTTATAAATGAAAACGAATTTTGCACTGAAGTACTACTTTTTGTTATGACAACTACATTGTTGAGTAAATGTGTCAATGTATATTTGTTCCGCATGACAAAAATTCCTTTGGAATTAATATTATAAACATTGTCATAATATTTCTTCCTTTTGGAACAATTCTTATGTAACATTTATTCCGTCAAGAACAACTGATATAATATTTGTTTCATTGGAACAAATGCTCATATACTTTATCCTTTGGAACAAATAGCACATGACAACTGAACATGATACCATAACACATATGATCACTCCAACTGCAATTAATTTGAACATGTAAAGTGATCATCAAAATTAATTGATGTTTTGAAAAAAAAAAACAATAAAAATTTATTGATAAGTCTAGAGGATTCTAGGCTCTGATCAAGATGTACGTCATTTTCCTGCTTTATATCTTTTCGTTGCTTTTAAAATTAAATATTAGTCCACATACCTTGTGTATATATTTTTGTTTGTACTTTGCTGTTACATTTTGTATGTTGTTATAAGTAGAGAACACTTGTATATAAGTTTGAACAACTTGTGTCCATTCCTCTTAAATATATTTCAACGAAATAATATTTAACTATAACTGAAAAAATGTCGATTATCATGCCCTGCCATTGATCTATCTAAATTTCAGAAGCAGAGGTAAAATTGATGTTTTTGATCGATTCCCATTGTCAGTGAAGCTGATTAATGAGATGTCAAAGAATATATTATCTCGAAGCCATGAAATGGCTGGAGAGATATTGATATGGCAAGAAAAAATCACGTGCCCCGCATAAGGCTTCAAGCCTATTAACAGCTCTAAAAGATGATCTTCGTGCTTCCAATAAAATATAGTGTGCAAGTTCCTTTCAAAATCGGATACATTTAGTATTGAAGTTATATTTCTTCATTTTCTTGAGTTGAATACAGTGTTGTTTTATTAAACGAAACAATATGCATGTTAATCCAATTACTTGTTTTTTTACTCGTTGCTTATAGAAAATGAATGGCTGTCTTTATATCTGATGGGAAAACACGCCCATTGACCTTTATAAGATGTTTTTATTGGTTTAAAATGAAACATACGATAAACACGTCAGATGTGTATTCACACAGCTGAAGCGATCTATATTTAAAGTTTACATAAGTACACGTGTCCAGAAGCGCGATTAATTTAGTATTATAACATTGAGTTTATTACATTACGTTTATAAATTTTCAAAGTCAGTAACGTATTTATTGTTTTGAGTATCAATTAGTGCTTAATAGATTCAGGGATTGGTGTTCTATAATTATGATTTAAATTAAACATGTCCCCATTCATAGTTACAAAAAATCAATAATGAGTCGTTGTAGTGTGTATTCTTAAAATAGTGTAGTAAATGTTTCGAAGCATTCAAAATACAAATATCGCTATTTGTTCGTTCGAATTTTCGAACAAATTAATTATCAAGCGCAACTTGGCCAGTTACAGCAATTTTAAAGACTGAAAACTTCTTAAAAGGCTCTCGCTTTGCGGTCGCCTTTTAAGAAGTTTTCACGCCTTAAAAATCGCAATAAGTGGCCAAATGCGCTTGACAATATATAATAGCAATGAAATAAACATGCAAAATCACACAATCCGATTATTTTCACGTATTACGGACTATAAATTATTACATGCAGACGTATGCAGTAGTTCTTTGGATGACTACGAAGTTTTGCCACATGTAGAATTTCAGGGCTTCGAGATTCAGCTCCATCGGAGCTTTGATTTATTGTAGTTGTTCTCATTAGGGTATAAGAATTTCGCGGGATTGAATTTTTGCTTTAGACGTCATGCTATAGATATTGAAAAATGATGCACTTGAAAAAGGGTACAGGTCGGACGTGATGCGGTTCCCGCAGAAATAAAATACCGTTGAATCGAGAAAGGCAGCTTCTTTAAAAGTGCTTGCCATATTTTCCCTCCCATAATACGGGAAAGCTGAAAACAACTTTGCAATGTTTAGGGAAAGGAATCCACTATGAGACCTTTTTGAATGCACACTGCACAATAAAAATAGGAATATCTTATTTTGTTATCATAATTACTGTAAACAGGCAATAAAAAATAAGACAATTTAACAATGGCTGAAATTATTTAAAAAAAAAACGAAAAAAAAACATATCATATATAAGTCATGTTTCTGCAGGTTCAGAGCCAACCTATTTTTGAAAATGCATAAAAATTATGACTACAATTTATCAACTTTGATAGGGCTAAACCTTCTCACATTAAGACAGTTGTCAATAAATGCACCAGCCTTTCATTTTTTAATATCTAAATATATTTACAAGATATAAAATTGATATTCCCAATATTTTTTACAGTTTTCTTCATTCTTTTCCAAAAAATTTTTTCTGGCTTCACTATATAATAATTGCTTCATTTTGAATTTTCCCATTGAACAATACTAACAAATGCGCTCAGATCTATCAGGGCGATTTTTTAAACTATATATGTACGTTTCTATTCTTAGAAGGTGTGTACTGGTTTTTATAATTGGCACAGTGACTGTATGATTTTAAAGTCATCAATTTGAGTATATTGTTCAATTTCAAAACAGTTTTTAAAAGAAAAATATGTATTTTTACTATAACACTGACATATTTGTATGCAAAATATCAAACTTATTATTATACCTAACATCAAAAAAACTCTCACACATTTTTTCTTTAGAATAATTACATTAAGACACGATTATAGCATCTAAAGATGTTCAATTGAATACCAGATTGGACATCATTTGCATGTGAATTTTTGTTACAACTGTATGAATCATATGATAGTCCACATTGCATCGTGTGCATGCAACCTGAAAATATTCTAACATTGATATAACAGTTTAGTAATAAATTGTCCAAGTTCTGACATTATTGCCAATAGTGCTAGCTTTTCTATATATTTCAAAATTTTCTGTGATACCTTTTCTATAAAAATATATTACTAAACTAAGAAACGAAACCTAAAATACAGAAACGGAACGGAACGAAACGAAACTAAACGAAACGGTTTCGTTTCTTGAAATAGTAATATATAAGGGATAATTACTAAAAGGAGAAACGAAACCATTCCATTTCGTTTGGTTCCGTTACACGTTTTAGCATCACCCCAAGTAGATAAATGTTGACAAGTAAAATTAACAACAGCAGGTGAGTTAATCCTCTGTTAATCAGATTCTCAGACATCCGTGATTGTCGGTGAATGTCGGGTTTGTTGTGGGACATTCACCCCGTTTCACACACAATTCACCAACGTCGGATTTGAGTGATTTTCAACTGAATGCCTCTGTTTGTACTGTAAGTGACCTACTGCTGATAGATACTGAGAAACCAAACATGTTCACTAGACCGTGAAAATGAGGTCGAGGGCTAAAACAAACTAGAGGCTCAGAGACTGAGCCTGTATCGCTCACCTGACATAATGCCTCAATGCCATGCATGACCAATTATTACCAATGGGGTCTAATATTTAGCTAAGTTCTCCATTAGCACCTGTGTTTTTGTCTTATCCTATTGGAANGAGTAATAATTGCAATATTCCTTCATGCACATCTCCATATAGTGTTCTTACTTTGTGTACAGTTTCATTAAATTCCTTCAAGAGGTTTAAGAGGAGTTGCGCTTACGTGGAAACCCATATATAGGGAATCAACGAAAAGTCAAAGTCGAATTATCTCCCCTTCCTGGTTTTGGACAATAATTATATTCCTTCATGCACATCTCCATATAGTGTCCTTCCTTTGTGTAAAGTTTCATCAAAATCCTTCAAGTGGTTTAAGAGGAGTTGCGCTTACGAGAAGTGTGGACAGACGGACGGACAGACAGACAGGGTGATTCCTATATACCCCCCCAAACTTTGTTTGCGGGGGGTATAAAAACTTTACATGTTCATTGGACAGTGAAATTGAGGTCACAGACAAAAGCCATATAGCAGACTGTCATGTACTACTCAAGTCCAACCTATATACCATATATCACTGACCTACCACTAAGTTACTGAGAAAATGACCTAATCACAAAAACTAAACATGCTCACTAGACCGTGAAATTGAGGTCAAGGACAAAAGCCATATGGCAGACTGTCATGTACTACCTAAGACCAACCTACCTACATACCATATATCATTGACCTACCACTTATAGTTACTGAGAAACTGAACTAAGCACAAAAACTTAACATGTTCACTGGACCGTGAAATTGAGGTCACAGAGTGACCTAATCACAAAAACTTAACATGAAAGTTTATGCTGCCGATGCCGCCATACTTTGTACGCTTATGTCTCGCTTTCCCTGCCTTTCGTTGCGGGCGAGACAAAAACAGAAGACTGCCGCTAAAACGATCAAGGTCACACAAGAACATTTTGAAGTATGGGAAAAAAATGCTAGGGTTGGAAGGAAAAATTAGGGTTGGTGGGGTAACCGGAAACACAAATTTTTTTTTTGGTCTTATAGCTCGGGAAACTGTATAACTTTCACTAAATCTGTTGGCATACAAACGAGTTTAACCCCACCACAATTTTTGCGCCTGTCCCAAGTCAGGAATATGTTGGTCAATGACTTGTCCTTGTCTTCTTATAAAATTTTAGTTTCTTGATATTTGGGTTATTGGATGTTTTCATTGATTTATTCACTTTTTTACCTTTTCGGGGCCATTTAGGGCTTACTATATGGTGTGAGGTTCCCCACTGTGTTGAAGACCATATGGTGACCCCTAGATGTTTTGTTTTTGGTCGTTTTAACCTGGATATGGGATGCTGTCTCCTTGACATTTACCCCATTTCCTTTCTTTTTCATATGTACTACTAACAGCTTACATCAAGAGGAATTTACAAAAGGAATCGCATCGAAATTCAATTAAAAATATAGGTTTTACATACTTTGAAAACGGCAATTTTGGCCCCTTTGACCCCTTATAGCTTGGAAACCATAGAGTTATGAAAAATCTGTTGCATTCTACTGATAGCTTACAAGTGCAATCTAAAGAAAAAAAACATGTAAATCTGATGACAGTTTTAGGCAATCTGCACATTTGTGATTTTATCGATAAAATAATTTTTTGTAAAATAAAATCCTACTCTATATTTTTCATCAGGTAGCAGGAAACGGACATATTTGTTTGCCTTACTCTTTACATTCACCCAAACATGTGTACTTTCTATTAAATAGGAGTTTCAGCCATGACGTCATAAGCTTGAAAAATTACCCTTGGTTGGCAAGAAATCGTAGTCACTGATTAGGGTCATAAAAATGTCATTTTCAATTAATTGGTGAGAATTTGTTATATAAGATAAATGGATAATTCTTTTTGATCTCAATTATGGAATGTTTACACTTTTATAGAATGTCAAAATGTTCATATTCTTATTTTTAATATATATAGAATTAGCGTATTTTGTAAACCATATAATTTTTTGAAACTTTCACATTTTTGAAATTCGCATGAAAATTATTTGTCTATTATTATTAAAAAGTAAATCCGTAGAAAAAATAAAAATATCTCCATGTTCAACATGCATTTTTCAGATCCAAAATCGTGCATAAAATGAAAAAGTTATCAACGATTAAAAATTCTATCCCAATGCTATATAGTGATAATTCTTCGGCTTTGCCAACCAAAAAATGCTAATTTGCATATTTGTGACGTCACTAATTGGATTCGCGGAAACTCTTATACATTGCACCTGTTACTGTACTGTTACTTTTTAACAGCTCTAGGTCAGATCTACGATAAATACACCACTATTTATTAAGAACCACAATAATAAATTGGATCAGGATCATTAAACATGCTAAATTAAGATTAAATCAGGTGGAACTGTTATATGCAGTTATGGTCTATCATTGTCTAATCATTCACAGTGAAATTGTAACATAAAAGAAAGTCTGGTGCGAAATTCTTTCCACTTCACAATTGTTACCCATAATATTAAGTTTGAGGATCAAATAAAATACCAAGTGATGGTGTTCAGTTTCCTTGAGGGTTTAAATGGAAAAAAAAACAAAATCAAAAACAATTTCACGGAACACTATTTTGGGTTACAAACTTGAACCAGCTCATATTTGGACGAAGAAATAAATTCACACTGTAATAATTATCATGTATACTAACTTATTATATTATTAAGGTTTAATTAAATAGTGGTATTCATGTTCATTTTCAACCAATTTTTTTAATTTCATGTCAACATTTCGACAAAGATACGCATCACAAAAATATGACTATGAGCTACCAAAATGTGCCATTTGTCATTTTTTTGGGAAGTGAAACCCCTTTTAGGTATATCCACTTTTTAAAATCATAAACATGTAAATGCATAATAACAAACATTGCACTAATTCAAATATGGATTCTGGATTAGCATCCAGCTTTCTCGTGATGCTCTTATTATTATAAAATCTAAGGTAAACATGTAAAGGCCATTACGGCATCAGTAAATCTGGCCAGAAGTGAGCAAAACATTTTATGGGTCATGTTGTCGAGATCTAATGTACTTGCACGGTTAAAAATGACAGAACACTGGCGCATTCATCCCAATTCATAGGAGAGAGCTTCCCAAATTGACATAAATTGTCAAATATGGGAGTGAGATCGACAAATCGTGCAACCACATACGACCCCAAGGTTGATCAGAAAGATGGTGTTTCAGTATATTTAAATGCAATGTCGCTGTTTGTCTGTCAACATGAAACATTAGTCTCTCTTCTGTCTATTGCAGATGGCTTAAGTCAACCACTGACCTAAACTGGAGACAGGAAAGGCATAAAATATACTGATATCGTTAACGCCATTGGAACAAAACAGATGCCGCCATTTGCAATAGGCTCTCAACGCATGTCATAAAAATTAGGGAACTGTGGGAATGTTTCACTTCCATTTGGCGGGGAATACAAAAATGGATAGTTCGCGTTATGCTAAACCTACAGATCTAATTATTTAATTATAAGTCTCTGGCTAAATCCCGGTGCTAAACACGAGACGTAGTATCGCAATTCTGACATAAAAAATCTATTTTTTTTATTTCAAAGATCAAAACTATTTTTTTGATATCAGAAAATAGGATTTTTCGATATCAGAGCTGGTTTTCTGATAATATATCAGAGATATCAGAAATGGATTTTTTATATCAGTAATTCAATTTTTGATTTCAGATTGTTTGATAACAGAATTATTTGATATAAAAAATTAGGGTTGTTTAATATCAAAAATATCATGACAGTATCTTGTAACAAAAACAAATCAGATTTTCTGCAGAGACAACAAAGGGACATAAGTATTCGTGATTTTGAAAAGTTCCTGTGCATTTCATGTTAAAATGGTCAACATTTGAAAAATTCTGCAGAGCCTATAACAGTGAATCTCATTTAAACCATGCATTTGGAATGAAATTCCAAAAAATGAGCGTTGTTAAATAATGTTAGAAATTTGTTATTTTGGTTTGTACGAGTGTTCGTATAAAAATTCCAAGATATCAGCAACATATGTTAACATATATTTTGCTGGCGTTATTGACACTAGTGTCACAGCAACGTAGGAATAATTTTTATTAGTGATATTTCTACTCAGACCATAAGTACAGTTGAGTGCAGTCATAACCTCTCACAAAGTTAACTTAGAACTGAACTAATGACTGCTCTAAGTTAGCTTAGAACTGTTCTAGAACAGTTCTAAAACTGCTCTAGAAAATTGTTTTAAAAGCAGTCATTATCAAGAACTGTTCTAAAAGCAGTCATAGAGTAGAACTGTTNCTGTTCTAAAAGCAGTCATGGTCTTCCGTATGACTGCTTTTAGAACTGTTCCAAGTTAACTTAGAAAATGACCGTTTTTATGACCATTTCTAGAACTGTTCTACGTCTGCTCTAAGTTAACTTCAAGTTAATTTAGAATTGTTTCTAAGTTAACTTGGATGAGAGGTTATGACTGCACCCAACTGTAATTAATCAGTCTTTTCTACAAAATGTTCAGATTTTACTTAGATTTACAATATAAAGATTTGTTATTATGAATAATTTTGTACTGTTGCAGTATTATATGGTTTGTACATGCATGTAAATATTTTATACTTGTTACTGTTCATCTTGTTATTAGGAGAAGATTTATATAGGCATTGCCTGTTATCTAATCCTATTGATTTTGATATCAATAAAATATTAGAAATTGAAATAGGAACCATCATACCCAGATATAATATCTTCATAATATCTTCATACTCTTATATTGTTTTGACATGGTGGGCAAATGATAGAAGTTAGGGAAACTTAATTGAAAACCAATTTATGAATTGCACGTCTTTATGACGAAAGTGATTACTCAGATAAACATTGCTTATTTCATTTCAAGCATTTTATTGATATAAATAGATATCAAAGGGTATTGGATAACAGGCAGAGCCTATGTTAATCCTATCCCAAATAGTATACAACAAGATGGAATATACAGGCAAATATTAACAAATCATAGTAATTGAATGCAAATTCTCAGTCCAATCATAAAGTGCTCAGATGGATTCAAACAACTATAGTTAGCTTATTATCCAAATATATCTGTATATAGTTAATTTTAGTAAATCAACTAATTGTTAAATTATAATGTACTGACATAATAGAATCTAAACTAAAATTATATAAAGTAAGTACTTTAGATATAATAAATAATACAAACAAATAATGTTTAATGGAATGAGCAAATGATGAGGGGACTGGAACGTGCCTCTACACAAAAGAAGTAAAATATAAGTAAATATTAAATAATTCGTAATTCCACTATATTAACAATTTTATACGGTTTGAAAAAAGTAGAAGAAAATGTTTATGGTTTTAACTGGTAAAGTTAACCAAGAAGAATATATATATACATACATACACATATACACACAGACACACATACACATACATACACACATACATATATATATATAAAGGAGCTACAAATATGGGAAATACAGGATTTGTGAAGTTTGCAAATCAGACACTTAATTGAAAATGTAATAAAAACCTAAAATGGTTCATGAGAATATTTGAAACAAATGTAACACCAAAATAACAAGCTATTAAAATCTATTTGTTGTTTCAATGTAACCAAGAACAGCCTTGGTTATCTCCTCGTTTTCTTTTACAGTAAGTTCTTATGATCCATGTAATAGAATTTGAACATCAATGGCCGGTAAAAAATTCCTTAGTTTGTGAAATAATTGTTCACGTGGGATATCGTAACGGGGGCAAATAAAAAAGTAGTGCAGATTATCTTCAGTATCACCACCACATGCACATGCAGAGCTCTCGGATAGATGCGACTGGAACAGATGCTGATTAAGGTTACTTACTTCATTGCGTAGTTGGCAATAAAACATGTTCAATTTACGTGGACCATATGAATAATGATTTGGAGGTTTTACTATCCCTTCATTTAATATTCTCTTAAAATGTGGAAGAGACCCTATACCTTGTATATCACTATCAAGTTTGTTCCATAAGTCAAAAGTATGAGGAAAGAAACTTTTTTGGTATGATGAAGTATGTGTATTTGGTAAATAAAAAAATCTAGGATTTCTAATCATATAATTCTCATT
>MJUU01042438.1:0-24463 GCA_002080025.1 Modiolus philippinarum
ACTGCTTTCAAGTTTTTGTGAAAGAAATATGTGAGATTTACAGAAAAACTGGAAATTGCCCAAAATTTGACCTAAAAATGCATGATTTGGCTGCATGGAATATCATGAGAATTTTCATCTCTTTACGCAAGTTCTCCGTTTATTCTTTATACCATGGATGCAAGAAAACAAAAATACGCGTCCGTTGTATATATGACCAATTTATTCTGAATTAATAAAAAGCACGTAGCAAAGAACTGAAGTTGTTGCCTGAATTACCATTAGTGTACGTGGATCCAGTTTATAGCTACTAAGTAGCTATACACTGGTACAACCGTACACTAATGACAGATTCCATTAGAATTTAAACGAAAACCAGTCCTGGTACCTATATCCTGTGTACGGATGATACACGGTGATTTCTGTATACACCCCTTGTCCATTTTGACGTAGATCGTAAAGTTCCTCTATATCATTGTTGCGATTTAGATCGGCATTCAAAAGGGCATTGAACTGGATTTTGATAACAGGGATGTCAATTTATGCCAATTGGTCATGCTTTTTACCATTTGTAACAGAGTTTCATACATTTTCTGGGCTTTGGTGTTTCTACCATCACAAGTCCATGGATTTTTCTGGAAACCTAAACATTTCTTTCCGGAAACGTAATGCCAATTTGCAGAAATGTAAAACGCCGACTTCATGTATACCAGGCCTTGCTCACATCTTAAATATGGTTGGATCTTTCTCAATTATAGCAAAAACATTTAATTACATTTACATACATCATTAATCACTCAATTTATAAGGTCGGCTACAGAGCTGCCGGGCGCGTCCCCAGGTGGTGGATAGGGGAATGCCCTGTCTATGCGGGGTAGTCAGGTCATAATACGGAAAGCCTGACCGCGAACCATTGTAGCCAAACTGTGTGGAGAAACGCCACGCTCCATGCAGTATAAAGACCCCTTCTATATTTCTCTAAAGAGAGCAGACGCACTGGGTGTCGTATGGAAGGCTAAATTTCCTGCCCCTACCCATTTCTCCAATTTTCCAGTGGCAGTCAAAAGTCGTTGCCCAGGTTGTCCCTTCCACCTTTATTTCTTTCTTCTGATACTTTCAATTTTTTGAATTGATTAACTTGTTCTCGTCCTGATATAGCTGAAATATTGCTCAATGGACGTTAAACTCTAACTAATCAATCAATCAATCAATTTATAAGGGTCACTAGAGAAAACGTCTTAGTATTAGAACTGCACAAGTCAAAACTGAATAAAAATGCCAAAATACAACTTAAAAAAAAACTTACTAAACCATTTACAACGCCAAAAAAAAAAAAACGCACTTTCTGGTAGTCGACCGATTATTTGTATTTCAGTTTAAGATCGGTCGTATTCAGTAGATTCATTGTCTGCAGTACATGCAAAATTCTGTTTGACATGTCTTCAATTAAACTAGTATATATTCGAATAATAAATGTCCAAATCATGGTTTGATTCGTTATCTGCATGCCCTGAAGAGACATAAGTTGTCGAAATGCGACTATACACAAACCATAAATTAACAGTATGTTGATATTCAGCTAAAGAGGTGACATCAATCGGATATCTCGGGATATGGGTTTACCCATATCCTTTCTTGTTATGAATGTCTCTGATTATATTACGCTGATAACAGCACACAAGATGATATCCTGTTTAGTTTTATGGTGGTGAACTGCAGTTCTTTTTTTTACATCTTGTATATCAATAGGTCGAGTCAATTTTCATTACCAGTCAATGTTTTGAGTACTCGTGCATTAGTCCCAACTTGAATCATAGTTTATTTTGACCTAAATTGCTGCTACAACAATAAAAGTCAAAATAAAGACTTGATACACAGAATCATAAATTTCAGGATCCAGAGAGGCAACAATAACGGATCCTTCAAAACATATGCCTCACTGACCGTGTGACGGGTGCTGTATACAGAGCAGGACATGCGCACCCTTCCGGAGCACCTGATGTCACTCTTGTTTTTTGAGAGTTCACACTGTTAGTGCTTTAGTTTTTTGTGTTGTATGTGTAATGTTCGTGTGTTTTGTGGGCATGTGGTGTCTTTGGTCTTCCGTTTTCTGGTGTTCTTGCTTTTGCCTTGTCTCTTGACTTTGATTTGTGTAATCTTGTGCTTTGTTCCTTCGGTATTCTACTGCCGTTGTTAAAAGTAAAAATTTAGATGTGCCACACAGTAATGAATTTCAGAATTCAGTGAAGCAACAATAAAGTTCAAATAAGAATGTTCTACATAGAGTCATGGATTTCTGGAATTGGCGAGGCAACAATAAATGTTCACACAGAATTATGAATTTCTAATGCATGAGAAAATAAAACATTTGTACCAGTTAGTTCCCTCAGGGTATTCACCAGTCCAGTAGTCCAGTACTTCGTTGTCGGTCTGAATTTATCCTGCAATATCTAAATGTTAGACAAATATTACAAAACTAATTAGGAATATTACCCTCAAACAAAGCTTTGCCTTGGCCATCTTGTCTGTTTATTAAGATATCTCTTTTAGCTTGTTTCACATGTTTGAGTGTTCTGAATGTTTTGGTTTTTTTCTACACTGAAAAGAAATAAGTTGTCAAAATATACATCTCCCTAAACCACATTTACAGCAACGACAGTAATTAGTTAATTTGCCACAGCTTACAGCATTGTACTTGAACCTAACTTTTTTGACATTTGGGAAACAGATGAAATAGATAAGTTTGAATAAAAAGTCGTCAGTTTACATCAGGTATTGACAGATCACCAGTTTCTGGTGTTGTTACTTGGCAATTTTAATGATTGCAAAGTATATTTCTTTGACGGATCAACAAAATGTTTGTCAATACATTCTTCATCAACAGGACTATACACATTTTTTTATGAAGTTGAACATAAATAGCTTTGACATTGTATAATTTGGCAATCGACGCTCTTTTGATATGTAATGTTTCATATGATAAGCCAGTTATCTATTTATAGTTTTCATAACAAGAAAAAAAATATATATCGCTGGATATCAACTAGAGTTACATAATTTTTAAATATAATATCAACTAGAGTTATATAATTTTTAAATATAAAAAAACAGCTGAAAGATTTAATTCTTAGATGTTTCGCCCATAAGAACGGCGAATGAAGATATAAGTACATTGCTCTAGGCAGAGAACAAGTATAGTTTTTGAAATACGACTCAAACTCACATAAAAAAGTATATAAAGGAAGAAGTGATAAAAATGTTAGAGTGTCTGATCATGATTGACACTATATTTGTCAAGTTTGGAGGACTTGCTTTTCAACTGACTATCGGAATTCCAATGGACACAAACTGTGCACCTCTTTTAGCCGATTGTTTCTCCTGTCATTTGAGACTGAATTCATCGAAGGGCTTCTTCAAAATAAAGATAAAAAACTGGCACAGTCCTTTAATTTCAGCTTCTGTTATATAGATGATAACTTATCACTAAACAACCCTCGCTTTGGTGATTTTCTCGAATCATAACTTCTTTTATGATTCAACCTCATTACATATTCCTTGCACGAATAGTTATTTGCGGTAAACAACGAAACTGTGAAGCTGGGGTTAGATATGGACTAGTTTGCATCTCTTTCACAGGAATTTCATTGGTCGAGCGGCAAGTAAAAGCAGATCACGTATGAAGTGTTATCACTTTTTCGACGTTTTTAATGGGCCACTGTGAAATCTCGTTCGCCATGATTGAAGTTGCCTAGTAACGGTGTTGTTATTCTTAAGAAAACAGCAACATCACAAGCAAGCAAACAAAGAACAGAAGTTGATCGACACTAAACATTCACTGCATTTATGAAAATCTAAAGAGTAATAGTTTGAACAACTCGAATGATTATATATCTCTCGTTCTGCAATTTCAAATATAATAAACTCGCCAGAGGCTCGTTTATTATATTTTGAAATAACATAATCCTACTTGATATCCAGCGATATTCATTTTTTTTCTCTTTATGAAAACTATAAATACGTTAGTTGTTTATAAAACAGTTATCTTTGGCGACCTGAAAATAAATAAAGAAGGGAATAATTCAATGTGGATATGTTATAAAAGACAATACCAGCTAAGAACAATGAGTAAACTTCAAAACAGCAAAAGTGGGATTATGAATGTGACTATTATACATGAGAAGAGGCTCTATGCCTAATGGTATTGTGTGGGATCTAATAATTGGAATACTACACAGAGTTTTCATCTTTCAAGTGAATTATTTATATTATTAAAAGATGGTCATTATACTCTCTAAAGTAAACGTTTAAACTGCATGTGACCTTTTGCTTTTCTACATTATAGATTGTAAGTATTGTGCTACGCGCTATTTTTCATTTTTCATCTATACTTCTTTACTTGGGGAAACAATACTGAATCTACATGTACATATTAGATCTGTCATTCTACCATTGCTACTAGGATAAAGAAGGCACAATTGCCAGTAAAGTGAGCTGGCGAACTTGTTTCAAGATTAGGGGTGGCGTACTTGTTTCAAGGATAAGGAATCGCAATTGCTTCAAAAACTTGAGAGACAAAATAAAATTGGCAGCCGTATTTGCAACAAGACTTGTGAGGCAAATCTTTAATGAAATAACAAAATACCAAAGTTACTGTTGATTTATTTTCTGCATATGCGCATTTCGACAAACTATGTCTCATCAATGCAGATCACACCAAAACATTTGGAAGTCAACCGAAAAATAGAGAACAAATAACCAAAAGAATCTAAATAGAAAGCCAAAATACAACTAAGGACAGAGCTATGCATGAAGGAGATACTCCTTATTTTTAAACAAAAAATATTGCAAGATTCAAATGAAAAGGAGATATTGCTGAAAGATTGGAGAGGGACAATTGTGAAAAAAATACAGAGGCGAAATTTTTACATGATTTCGACTGAACAAATAATTCAAGATAACAAAGGGTTGTAACCTAATAAGATATGATATCCTGGAATACACTCTAACGGTCTCTCTATAATCAGGAA
The DNA here is from genome assembly GCA_002080025.1 of Modiolus philippinarum. Classification (NCBI taxonomy): domain Eukaryota; kingdom Metazoa; phylum Mollusca; class Bivalvia; order Mytilida; family Modiolidae; genus Modiolus; species Modiolus philippinarum. The sequence goes on from MJUU01042438.1 coordinate 5,007, forward strand.
ATTTTGGTAATGGTTGTCACTTATTTTTTTTTGTTAATCGAATAAAACGCAGTAGTAATCAGTATCATATTTCGCGTTTGAATGTTTTTTTTATGTGCTAGTCATAAATGACATGTCATTGTAAAATTTAATCTAGTTATTTATCTTATATGGTTTGCTCTTATTCATTAAAATCAAGAAACATTTTTTTTTTGCAAGTGCTGGTACTAAGTGTGGCTATCCCGGGTTCCTATCGTTATTTACGTTTGTCTTTTGTCGGAAATTGTGGCTTGTGCTTGTACTTTTTGGCAATTGTATGTGTTAAATCTTTTCCTTTCTCTATAATTGCGGTAATGAGAGTGCTGATATTGCCACTTTTGACCCATTGGGAATCAACAAGAACTAAACACATGAAAAAGAATGAACTCCCAATTCATTGGACACTGAAAAGGTCACGAAAAGTGCAAACCACTATTATCAAAATATTTCTCAAATATATCTATATTGGGTCTAAATAAATTTATTACAAGTTTTTGCAGAAAATATGCTTTGTTTACATTGCCAACATCTTCCATGAACATTTTGTGGTTAAGGAATTTAAAAAATACAATGTAAATTTCAGTTTCCTCTTCATAATGTACGTCATGTCTCCAGGGTTAAACATAAAAGCATTCTTTTAAATACTACCTATTTTTTGTGCATTCATGATAATTGGAAGCTGCTTTATTGGACTTTATTGCTACTGTTTAAGGGTTAGATCAAGGATTTTGATTGGTTTTGTGTACAGGTTAGAAAATTACATAAACCAATCAGCTACCAAACAGATATTTAAAAACATTATATGCCTCACTGATAATTGTGATTAGTGTCGTTAGCGGGGCAGGATTTGCTTACCATTCTCTATACCTGATGTCACTCCTGGTTTTCATGGGAGTTCACACTAAAAGTGCCTTAGTTCTGAATGTCGTGTTTTTTTCGTGCCTTGTGGCTGTCTCATGTCCTTTTTCGTCTTTGTTGTTCCGTGTTCTCGTTTTTACCCTGTCTTTTCAATAGGTTTTTGTAATATCCTTCATAGGTTTTGTAATATCCTTCAGTATTCTACTGTCGTTGTTTCTGATGTTGATGTTGCCACTTATGACCCAATGAATATCAATAAGGCAATTCATAACAATTCTGCCTCCGAATTATAGAAACAATGGCAACTCCCTGTTCTTGGAACAATAAAGCTGGTCAATTTTTTCTCACAATTGCTCCTCCACATTTTGCTAGCAACTGTACCGTCCATGTTGTTGTAGCTCATCGAGCTCGAACTTTTAATGTCAGTTAATGTAATTTATAATATCAACTTGATAGGATGGATTCACTATTACTGGTTCAGAAATAAAAAAAGAAAAACAATATCTAAACAGTAACTAGAAGATTACTAAAAGAAGTGGGCAAGATTTATGCGTGATAGCTTCCTGCAATCTAATTGTTTGAATTTATTTTTAGATTGAGACCAATTTGGCGTCTGCTGATCCAAATTGTGATATATGCCAACTCCGAAATATATCCAAGCCGGTCGTAAAGTGGTGTTCTGAATGCGAAGAATCTATTTGTTCAGATTGCTATGAACACCACAGTCTAGCAAAAGCAACACGAAACCATCAAACAATATCAATAGCTGATTATCAAAACCTACCGTCTGCTGCATTGAATATAAAACATTATTGTGAAAATCACGATGAGAAATTAGAGTTCTATTGTCCAATCCATACCGAGGCCTGCTGTGTCAAGTGTGTAGAAGCGTCCCACCATGACTGTCACGAAATCAAGTCGTTACTTGATGTCATAAAAGACATTAAGACTTCGGCTGTTGTGTTTGATCACAAAAACACATTGGCTGAACTTCGCGCTATATATAAGAGAATAAAATAGTATAAATTGAAGAATATTGAGCACATTGACCAACAAACGACGCATTTCAAAGAGGAAATCCTTAAATTGTGACGACAGGTTAATTCACATTTAGATACATTAGAGAACGAGATTTTGTCATCTTTCGAGTCGAATAAATCCAACTGTAAAGACAAAATCTATAAGTTTACATCTTTGTTGGATGAAAAAACAAAACAAGTAGAAAGCATGATTGACAACATCACAAAGTATAAGCAGCACGCTTCCGAATTGCAAACTTTTCTGGGGCTTTCAGAAATCTAGAAAAGTATTGACGAGGAAAAAATGTTTATAAGGTCATTGGAGACGAGAACAGATTATCAGAAATATGAATTACATCTTGATGTTTCCCCTGCTTTTAAGGGTATCTTAACAGAGGTTGCATCATTGGGGTCTGTTAAATCAGAAGCCAAAAAAGGTTTCGTACAAATGACACTCAAGTCAGACAATCGAGCACAACAACCCAATCAGAGTGTGGATATAGATGATATTGAAAAAGTAACACTAAAAAAAGACTGTTGATTTTAATATCATGGAAAATGCTGCCTCTGCAGTAATCTGCATTACAGGGTGTGAAATCCTTGACAATAATAATATTCTTTTGGCGAACCAGTCCGGAAATGAACTTTTGATATACACGGAAGGAGGAGTATTTAAGAAAAAGTTTCAGTTATCATTTGATCCATATGACATTAGCTCCATTAGTGGTCAGAGAATTGCCATATCGTCAAGGTCTAAATACATCTGTATCTACGACATGGAATCAAAGAAGATTGTACATCAAACAACTACGACAAACTGGGCATATGGAATACAGTTTTACGATGGGAGAATTTTTTGCCGAATCTCGTCTCTAGGAATTAAAGTATTTAGTTTATCATTGGAGCCAATATCAGAAATAAAAATATCAAGCTCCTCCACTTTGTATATATCAGTGACAGCAGGTCGAATTTACTATTCAGAGGGAGCATCAAAGTGTGTTTTTTGTTGTAACATGGATGGAAAAGAAATATGGATGTTGAATACATCGTGCACTAGTGGAATTTCTTGCAGCAGGAAGGGATGTGTTTTTGTTGTTGATCACGCAGGAAACAAGGTCAGTTTGATATCAAAAGATGGGAAGAAAATTCGCTTACTATTGGAAAATAAAGCCCAAGTGGATGGACCTTACTGTATTCACTATAGAAATCGGAATAATCAATTATTAATGTGCAATCGAATTGATGGACGTGTACAATGTTATCGTGTTATGAAGTCGTAATATACAGCGCAAAATGTTTTGTATTGCTTACCCGTGACCCTACTGATGTACGTTGACGAGGTTTGCATATGTTAACAGCATTTGCAACGTTTAACTCCACGGGAGGGGCTTTCGCCTGTAAGATTGTTCGGCTTCGAGATCTCTGCCCGTACCAACAAATTTTTTGTACGCCGTTTGGTTGTTTGAAGGCAACCATTGATGGTCCAGGAAAGATCCTGGACAGCTTCGGAATTTCAACATATGACCAATTCTCCCTTATAGTGCTTGCAACAGAATTAAGGCAAGTATGATCTGTGAGGACGCAAGGCGATCTTTAACATTTTTGGGGATTTGTCCTTGTACCGTAGTAAGTTGCTCCTCTCGATTTGGCGTATTTTTTAGAAAGCCTTTCTGGAGTCTTTCTTTAGATTAGTTGAGGTGGAGCAAATGCCCTAAGTCTTAGAGCTTGACTGTATGGTATACTCCTTGTGATATGTGGTGGATGACAGCTTTTAGACGAAAGATATTTATGTGCATCTGTGGGTTTAGAGTACAGATCAGTGAACATAGTACCTTCTTCTAAATGAGTGGTTGTGTCGAGGAAGTTGATGTTGCTTTAAGATGTTTCATGTGTGAACTTAATTGAAAGTTGTTGATTATTGGCACGTTCTATGATATTCAGTAGGTGATCGCCATCTTCGGTCTACTCATGTCTACGTCATCTACTAATCTGTTTTTCAATTGATGATTCTAGAAACTTTTTTTCCAGAGTTTCCCATAAAAATATTGGCGAATGAGGGAACTATTTCAGTTCCCATAGCCGTCACATTTGATTTGCAAATAGTTTACGCCATTAAAGGTGAAGTTTTTTTTATTACCACTGTGAGCAAGGTGACAAGGCATTATGTTGGAGGGATTTCAACTGCCCTAGATTCCCAAACTTTACGGGCCTCGATGCCATCGTCATGAGAAACATTAGTGTATAGAGAGGCGGTGTCCATAGTGACAAGTGCTGTTAACAGGAAGAGTATTAAAGGCTTCATATTAAATAAATAAACTGACCCATGGAGAAAACGTATTTTGATCATCCCAGCTGAAAATATAAAAGTAAATGGAAGCACAATTTACCTAAATAATGAATGAAAAGTACTTTGCGAAACTGGATATTTCGTTCCAATAAATCACCATAGCCACCAACCAAGAACATGGTTTAGCAATTTTCATCATCTCAAAAACTATGAAATGAAACAAAATAAAATAAAAACGTTGTTATAATATAACATTGAAAATAACTGTATGCAGTTTAACTTGGACACCGCACAACACTTTTTATTATTCAAGTATGATATACAGTTCCACTAAAACAATACTCTGAAAGGTATTTTTCTATTTTTGTTTTAAAATGTGCATGCAATTTTTCAAAATAGTTTGTAAGGATCTGTTTTGAAAATTAGTTGTATTTTTATTGACAATTATTTTTTCACTATAAGCACTACATGTATGGCACGCCGTTTTTATATTTATTCCACTTTCAAGATATCTTGTTAAGTTTAATAAGATATCTTATAAACTAATTGAGATATCTTAATTATTAAATAAGATATCTGATATATTAAATAGGATATCTTATTAAACTGTTATTAAAGATATCTTATTGAATCTATTAGATATCTCATTTAATAATTAAGATATCTTGTTTAGTTAAAAAGATATCTTATTAACTAAATAAGATATCTTATTAACTAATTTAGATATCTTTTACAGAATTTCCTATAAAGATATCTTAGAAACTAATAGAGATATCTTATGAATTAAATAAGATATCTGATATATTAAATAAGATATCTTATATCTAAATAAGATATCTTAAGAACTTCAATTTAAATAAGATATCTTATAAACTAATAAAGATATCTTATATATTAAATAAGATATCTTGAAATTGAATAAATAAGATATCTTATAAACTAATAAGGATATCTTATATATTAAATAAGATATCTTGAAATTGAATAAATAAGATATCTTATAAACTAATAAAGATCTCTTATCTATTAAATAAGATATCTTATAAAGTTTATAATATATCTAATAAACGAATCGAGATATCTTATTTACTAAATAAGATATCTTATTAAACTGGTTATAAAGATATCTTATTTAAGTAAAAAGATATCTTATAAACTAAATAAGATATCTTATAAAATGATCAAGATATTTAAAATAATTTCTTTTAAAGATATCTTAGAAACTAATAGAGATATCTTATAAATTAAATAAGATATCTGATATATTAAATAAGATATCTTTTATACTAAATAAGATATCTTATAAACTAATAAAGATATCTTATATATTAAAATACAAAAATACCGAAGTTGCAGAAAAACTGTAAAATTTGTTATGCTGTACACGTATTTCAAGGAGTAACCTCTCATCAGCAGCATTAAAATCAAATAATATGGAAAGCCGTTATCCAAAAGTAGTTAAAAAAAGAAGTACTCATTACCAAATAACATCGAAATAGGAGGCCAAATCCAGTGCCAAGGACATCTACCGAGTGCCATACAAGGAATGAAGCCTTAATATTTTTTAAGGGTTTGAATTTTGACAAAACAGTAAATTTCTATTAAACTTATTAAGATATCTTGAAAGTGGGATAAATATAAAAACGGCATGCCATATACATGTGCCATAATATATATTAAATATTTTATGAATGTTTGTCATGTTAACACATTATGCTTGCATTTTATTATGTACTGTTGAATTTCGATGGCTCGAACCCGGGGCTCGAACTGCAATTACTCGAACACTATGGATGACCTCTATAGCTCGAACACCCCTCTAGCTCGCTCTGTTTTCATTGGTCCCTTGGGTGTTCGAGCCATCGAAGTCCGACATTGTGTTTGTGTCAATAAAAATTCAATAATGAAATCTATATTTACTTCCTTGTAGATAGCAAAAATGCAGGTGTGTCTAAACACGTAAGTAGGTTTCATTGATCTTCCATTCATATCTTAATATCTTGAGAAGAGCTTAACTTCTTATGCCACCGACCATCTTATTTATTATGATTGTTGTTGTTGTGCTTTAATAGTACTCGACATTTTTGTTAATGTCTCTGATTATATGAGGCTGATAACAGCACAGAAAATGATATCCTATTTAGTGTACGGTGGTCAGCTGCAGTGCTTTTTCTTTACATCTTGTATATCAATAGGTCGAGTCAATCAACCATCACTACTTTTCATCATCAGTCAATGTTTTGAGTACTCATGCGTTAGTCCCGACATTCTTGAGATTCTTGAATTATAGTTTATTTTGACTTAAGGATGGTCACTCCTAAAGTTTATTGTATCAAGGATTTAAAATTATCATTTTTATTTGATAGAATATGGATCATACATCATTTTAAGCAAAATATATTGATAGGTTAGTGTGGTCATTTTTGAAATTTAAACGCCTGAAATTTTGGCGGGAAACGGAAGTTCTCTAGACTTTTCATTCGCTTTGCATTAAGGCAAACCAACCCTTGAATTGCACTGAAGGAATATCAAGAATTTCATCAAATTTTGTCAGAAGTCTATTGAAGATGTATGCTATCGTATTTTGAAAAGAAAAGTGGGGGTCAGTGTGTAAAATTTTATAGTGCATATTGATGGATAAAATAAGAGAATTCCGAAAGTCAGAAACAGTTTCAAAAACCTGAGGAGTGACCATCCTTAAATCGCTGCTACAACAATAAAAATAAAGACTTAATGCACAGAATAAAAAATTTCAAGATCCAGAGAGGCAACAATAAAAGTAAAAATTTAGATGTGTCACACACTTATGAATTTCAGAAATCAGTAAAGCAACAATAAAGTCCAAATAAGAATGTTCTACACAGAGTCATGGATTTCTGGAATTGGTGAGGCAACAATAAATGTTCGATAAAAATGTGCTTCACAGAATTATGAATTTCTAGTGCATGAGATAATATATCATGTGTACCCGTTAGTTCCCTTAGGCTATTCACCAGTCCAGTAGTCCGGTACTTCGTTATTGGTCTAAATTTTATCCTGCAATATCTAAATGTTAGACAAATATTACAAAATTAATTAGGAATATTACCCTCAAACAAAGCTTTACCTTAGCCATCTTGTCTATTTATTAAAATCAGTTTGGCTAGTTAGCTCTATCAGCTTGTTTCACATGTTTGGGTGTTCTGAATGTTTTGGTTTTTTTCTACACTGAAAAGAAATAAGTTGTCAAAATATACATTTCTCGAAACCAAATTTACAGGAACGTCAGTAATTAATTAATTGGCCACAGTTAATATTGTTTAGCTTAAGTTTAACTTTTTGACATTTGGAAAACAGATGAAATAGACAAGTTTGTATAAAAAGTAGTCAGTTTACATCAGGTATTGACTTTCTGGTGTTGTTACTTGGCAATGATAATGATTGCCAAGTATATTTCTTTGACGAATCAACAAAATGTTTGCCAATACATACTTCATCAACAGAACAATGCACAGTTTTTTTTTATGAAATTGATCATAAATAGCTTTGACATTGTATAATTATGCAATCGACGCTCTTTTGATATGCAATGTTTCATACGCTAAGCCAGTTATCTTTTTATAGTTTTCATAGACCATCTTTTGATAATATAAATAATTCACTTGAAAGATAAAAACACTATGTAGCATTCGAATTATTAGATCCCACACAATACCATTAGGCATAGAGCCTCTTTTGCCTTTTATAACATATCCATAGGCTCGTTTATTATATTTAAAAATTATGTAACTCTAGTTAATATCCAGCGATATACAATTTTTTTTCCTCTTTATGAAAACTATAAATATGTTGTTTGTTTATAAAACAGTTATTTTTAGCGACCTGAAAATAAATAAAGAAGGGAATAATTCAATACCAGCTAAGAACAATGAGTAAACTTCAAAACAGCAAAAGTGAGATTATGATTATTAATGTAATGTGATAAGAGAAGAGGCTCTATGCCTAATGATATTGTGTGGGATCTAATAATTCGAATACTACATAGTGTTTTCATCTTTCAAGTGAATTATTTATATTATTAAAAGATGGCCTTTATACTCTCTAAAGTAACTAAATACCGAAGTCACTGTGAATTTACTTTCTGCATATGCGCATTTCGACAACTTATGTCTCATCAGTGCAGATAAAACGTTTAAAATGTCTGACATTTTGCTTTACTAGACATTATAGATTGTAAGTATTGTGCTATGCTCTGTCTTTCATTTTTCTTGTATACTTGTTTCTTTACTTAGGGAAACAATAATGAATCTACATGTACATATTAGTTCTGCCATTATACCATTGCTATTAGTATAAAGGAGGCATAATTGCTACCAGAATGAAAAGGCACAATTGCTAGTAATATGAGATGGCATACTTATTTCAAAAATAGGGGTGGCGTACTTGTTTCAAGAATAGGGAATCGCAATTGCTTCAAAAACTTGAGAGATAAAATTGCTATAAAATTGGCAGGCGTATTTGCTACAAGACTTGTGAGGCAATTTTTAAAACAAAAATGAAAAGGAGATATTGCTGAAAGATTGGAGATGGACAATTTTGAAAAAAATACAGATGCGAAATTTTTACATTATTTCGAATGCACAAATAATTCAAGATAACACAGGGTTGTGACCTAATAAGACATGATATCCTGGAATACACTCTAACGGTCTTTCTATAATCAGGAAATTTTGCTAATGGTTGTCACTTATGTTTTTTGTTAATCGAATGAACGCAATAGTAATCAGTATCGCAATTGCCGTTTGATTTTTTTTATGTGCTAGTCATAAATGACATATCATTGTAAAATTTAATCTAGTTCTTTATCTTATATGGTTTGCTGTTATTCATTAAAATCCAGAAAAACTGGGATGTAACTTTCATTCTTTACCTAAGCGTGGATCATTGACAAGTTTACGCAAATCCGTCCAATGTGCTTGTGGATCCAATGACCTGAAAATTTTTTTGCTAGTGCTGGAACCAAGTGTGGCTATCCCGAGTTCCTATCGTTATTTACGTTCGTCTTTTGTCTACTTGTGCTGTTTCCTCGGAAATTGTGGCTTGTGCTGGTAGTTTTGGCCATTTTGGGTGTTAAATCTTTTCCTTTCTTTATAATTCCGTTGATGAAAGTTTTTTTTATCTCTGATGCTGATGTTGCCACTTTTGACCCATTGGGAATCAACAAGAACTAAACCACATGAAAAAGAATGAACTCCCGATTCATTGGATACTGAAAAGGTCACAAAAAGTGCAAACCACTATTATCAAAATACTTCTCAAATGGATCTATATTGGGTCTAAATAAGTTTATTACAAGTTTTTGCAGAAAATATGCTTTGTTTGCATTGACAACATCTCCAATGAACAGTTTGTTTTTAAAGAATTAAAATACAATGTAAATTTCAGTTTCCTCTTCATAATGTACGTCATGTCTACAGGGTTAAGCATGAAAGCATTCTTTTAAATTCTACCTATTTTTTGTGCATTCATGATAATTTGAAGCTGCTTTAGGGGTTAGATCTTGGATTTTGATTGGTTTTGTGTGCGGGTTAGAAAAATACATAAACCAATAAGCCACCAATTAGCAAATTAGCAAAGAATTCCGCTTAAACCGGTGCTAGGGGCCGTCTTGAACTTACTACGAGGTATGAGCAAAGCTCATTGTTGAAGGCCTCATGGTGACTTCAAGATGAAGAACAACAATAAAAGCGTTGTTCCTATGCTTGTTTTTTACCATGTATTTGTAGAGACTTTGTCTCATGTGCATTTACTCCATATCCTTTTATCCACCAAACAGATATTCAAACAATATATGTCGTTAGCGGGGCATTGTTCGCTTACCATTCTCTATACCTGATGTTACTCCTGGTTTTCATGGGAGTTCACACTATAAGTGCCTTAGTTCTGAATGTCGTGTTTTTTTCCGTGCCTTGTGGCTGTCTCATGTCCTTTTTCGTCTTTGTTGTTCCGTGTTCTCGTTTTTGCCCTGTCTTTTGAATAGGTTTTTGTAATATCCTTCATAGGTTTTTGTAATATCCTTCAGTATTCTACTGTCGTTGTTTCTGATGTTGATGTTGCCACTTATGACTCAATGAATATCAATAAGGCAATCAGGAAACGGGACAGATAAGTGAGGTTTGGGTACCCATAAACCGGTTTAACCCTACCGCTGGCTTTTGCTTGGGCCGGTACCAAGTCCGGCTGTCCCTAGTTCCTATCGTTGTTTACGTTTGTCTTTTGTCTTTTTTGTGTTTTTCCTTTGTAGTTTCCTAGCAGATTGTGGCATGTAATTATACTTTTCAGCCATTGAAGGTGTTTCCTGTTGTCCCTTTTATTGAATTTATAACAATTCTGCCTCCGAATTATAGAAACAATGGCAACAATCTGTTCTTGGAACAATAAAGCTAGACAACTTTTTCTAACAATTGTTCCTCCACATTTTGATAGCAACTGATGTCAGTTCATATAATGTATAATATCAATTTGATAGGGTATATTCATCACCATTTCATTTATTTTTTCTGGTTTAGAGATAAAAACATGAAAAACAATATCTAAACAGTACCTTGAAGATTACAAAAAGAAGTGGGCAAGATCAATGCCAGATAGATTCCACCAATCTAATTGCTTGAATTTATTTTTAGATTGAGACCAATATGGCGTCTGCTTATCCCAATTGTGATATATGCCAACTCCGATATGTACCAAAGCCGGCCGTAAAGTGGTGTTCAGAATACGAAGAATCTATTTGTTCAGATTACTATGAAGACCACAGTCTAGCAAAGGCAACACGAAATCACCAAACAATATCCATTGTTGATTATCAAACCTACCGTCTGCTGCTTTGAACATAAAACATTATTGTGAAGATCATGATGAGAAATTAGATTTCTATTGTCCGATCCATGCTAAAGCCTGCTGTGTCAAATGTGCAAAACTGGCTCACCTCGACTGTCGCGAAATCAAGTCATTACGTGATGTCATAAAAGACATCAAGTCTTCGGCTGTTGTTTTTGATCACGAAAACACATTGGCTGAACTTCGCGGTAAATATAAGAGAATAAAAGAGGATAGATTGAAGAATATATAGCACATTGACCAAGAAACTTTGCATTACAAAGAGAAATCATTCAATTAAGAAGAGACATTAAATCACATCTAGATGCATTAGAAAAAGATATTTTGTCGTCTATAGATTTGAATAAATCCAACTGCAAAGACAAAATCTCCAAGTGTACATCTTTGGTTGAGGTGAAAACATCACGAATCGGACAACATCACAAAGTATAAACAACACGCTTCCGAACTGCAAACATTTCTATGGCTTTCAGAAGTCGAAAAATTCATTGAGGAGGAAAAGGAGTTCATAAGGTAATTTGAGTCTAGATCAGACTTTAAGAACTTTGAAATACATCTTGATGTTTCCCCTGCTTTTGAATCTATCTTAACAGAGGTTACGTCACTGGGTTCTGTTAATTCAGAAACGAAAAGCGTTTTTGTAGAATTAACTGTTCAGTCAGACAAACAAGCACAAATTCAACTATCCAATCGGACACCAGAGATAGATGGTATTGACAAAGTACCACTGACAAGACTGTAAATATTAATATCAAGGAAAATGCTGCTAGAATGATCAGAATAACAGGATGTGAAATCCTTGACAACAGGAACGAGCATGGAGCGGAACTATTGATGTACACAGATCAAGCACAGGGGCCGGTAACATACGATATTGATAGACCGGGCCCTATATATATGTATATCCTTCTTATACATATATATGGGGCCCGGTCTATCAATATCGTATATTACCAGCCCCTGTGGGATCAAGATGTATTCAGGCAAAGGTTCAAGCTAACATTTAGCCCATTTGACATTTGTTCCATCAAAGGCAAAAAAATCGCCATTTCGTCAAGTTCCAAATGCATATGCATCTATGACATGGGATCAAAGAAAGTTCTAAATCAAACAACTACGACAAACTGGGCATTTGGATTACAATTTTACGATGGGAAGATATTTTGCCGAGTTTCGACAATCGGAATTAAAGTATTTAGGTTATCATTAGAACCAGTATCAGAAATAAAAATATCAAGCTCTTCCACTTATATATATCATTAACAGCGGGGCGAATTTACTATGGAGAGGGAAATGCAAAATGCGTCTTTCTTTGTGACATGGATGGAAAAGAAATATGGAGATTAAATACGTCATGCACTAGAGAAATTTCTTGGAGGAATGGGTGTGTTTTTGTTGTCGACCACTTGGGCAAAAAAGTCTGTTTGATATCAAAACAACGGCAGTAGAATACCGAAGGAACAAAGCACAAGATTACACAAATCAAAGTCCAGAGACAAGGCAAAATCAAGAACACCAGAAGACGGAAGACCAAAGACACCACATGCCCACAAAACACACGAACATTACATATAGAACACAAAAAACTAAAGCACTAACAGTATGAACTCTCAAAAAACAGAGTGACATAAGGTGCTCCGGAAGGGTAAGCATGTCCTGCTCTGTATACAGCACCCGTCACACTGTCAGTGGGTCAATCCAGGGTAAAGTCAAAACCGGTAGTGTCAAATCCAGGAAGACGCGAATCTAGCTGAAAATGTCAGTTTTATCATTTGTGACACTGACATGAAAATGTCAGTTTTATCATTTGTGACACTGACATTTCATATCTATCTATAATGTCGTGGTGACGGCCATAGAATTTCTGAGGGGAAAATGTCAGTTTTCATTTGTGACACTGACATTTCATATCTATCTATGATGTCGTGGTGACGGCCATAGAATTTCTGAAGGGACGAAAGTAACAACGGCTGAACATATCCCTGACTCAGTAGTTTTTGTGACAATGCTTTCGCTCTTTCCACAAAGTCACTATATGTACTGCACGCTCTACAGTAACGAATTAATTGTGAAATATATACTCCATATGCTGGGGATGTCGGTATATTGCTGCAGAGAAAAGGAAAGTTCACAATTGGAAAGTCAAAATCATCACGTTTGTCATATAATCATCAAAAGATGGGAAGAAAACTAGTTTGTTGTTGGAAAAGAAAGCCGAAATTGATGGACCTGGTTGTATTTGCTTTAGTAACCAGAAAACTCAATTACTAATATGCAATCAAACTGACGGACGTGTTTTCATGTACAATGTTAATGCGTTATGAAGTTGTAAAAAGGATGCAAATTTCACAGTAGGTAATATTGTCCTAGAAAAGCAGGATTTTCTACCTACAACGATTTTATATGACCGTCTTAGATTTGGTCCGATTCGAAAGACTGAAATACTTTACTGCGTTTACTATAGTACCATTGTGGTCTAACACGAAACAATACCTTCAATTTTTGTGTGGTGTTCACCCTGCTAAGGGTTAAGTTTTTGATATTCTTGTTCTTTTTTATCAATTATTTTATCTTTGCCATGTTTTAATCATTTGTTTTGCCATGTTTTGGGATTTTTTATTCAAGATATTTGCTGATGTATATACTTAACAATTTAGTCCTTAATATATTATATTGTAGATTTTAGGTAGAAAATTTTAAGTCGGAAGTTGTTTGTTCCCTGGAATATACATGGATGGCTACTACCGAAATCCCATGAGACTATTTCCTCTGGTTTAAGTAAAAAACAGGTGTTGATGGATAGAAAAAAAAATCAAATTAATTTTTCCAAAGAATATACAAGATGAAAAAAATCCTTTTTATAGATATTTTTGATAGAACTTCTTTACTTGCTTTCGAATTAATGTATTCTGAGTTTTTATCTAGCATAACTTGCATCTACTGAGTTTGTATACTATATTTTGAATAAAAAGTAGTGTACATTTTATTTTCTGGTATACACTACATTGTCCGAGTGTAATTACGATACATTTATACCTTTAGTAACAGTAGTATACACAGTATTGCACGAGTAACAACATTTTAAAGTTCATACAAGGGCTAGTTCAGAAAAAAGACAATAAGCTAGCCAAATCCTTTAATTTTAGTTTCCGTTATATAGATGTTCTTTCATTGAACAATCCTCAATTCAAGGATAACCCTCATCTTACATACCCAAATGAACTCGAAATTAAAGAGACCACTGATACACTATCATCTGACAGCCTCATACTTGGACCTATACCTCTACATTGACAACTCTGGACATCTGAAAACAAAACTTTACGACAAGAGTGATGATTTCGACTTTCCAATAGTGAACTTCTCGTTTTTTAGCAGTAATATTCCCACTTCTCCGGCATATGGCGTATACATTTCACAACTCATTCGCTATTGCCGTGCCTGTAGTTTGTACAGCGGTTTTGTCAACAGAGCGAAATTACTGTCTCAAAAACTTATACATCAAGTTGAAATTGACACTACAGAAGTTTTACGGTCGTCACCACGATTTGACAGACCATTACAATGTTTCTGTTTCACAAATGAGAGCAGATATCTTTGGGTAGATCCAGAGTTTGTTACCGGACTGACTAACACCGACTGTTATAAAACCGGACTTTTCACTGGCAGTGTGACGGGTGCCACGCGTGGAGCAGATCATGCTTACCCTTCCGGAGCACCTGATGATACCTCAGTTTCTATAGGGGTTCACACTGCTAGTGCTTTAGTTTTGTGACGTTCTTGTTCTTTTTTGTTTACTTGTTTTGTCTTTGTCATACTGTCTCAATTCGTGTTCCTGTGAATTGCCGTGATTTTGGAGTTATGATTTTAGAATTTCCCCTTTCCTCGTTCTTTCTTCGGTATTTGTTTGCCAATGTATTTGTATTGTATATTGTATTCCTTGAGTGAAATCGCTGTGTTACCTGAGTTCCAGCAGTAGACATTGAGTACTGAAGAACAAAAAGGTATTGATAGTTGCTGCATTTTCGAGGTTAGGTCATTTTAAAGAAAGACTCACTATGTAACTAGATTTACAGGAGCATCCATTGAATATCTTGAGTTATAATAGGATACAGTGTATTTTATAACTTGCAGTACGAACACATTGTATGTCCTGAGTTAGTAGTATGCAACTTATTAAATTAGGCATATCAGTAAAGTATCAGGTTAGATAACTCTCTGAATAAAAAGTTGTGACTTTTTGTTAGAATTGTTATTTTCTTGTAAAATGATATCAACAGATGGTTATTATAGGTAAAATATTAAATTTGTGAATGTAACCATTGTTTCTGCATTATATTTCTTTATTCAATATTTGGATTTGAAAAATGCCAGATTTTTAAAGATTTCATTTGAGGGTAATTTTCGACAAAATCGCGTTTTCAATAGGTTAAGCCAGAAACCCTTTAAGACATAATATCTAATGATGAAAGATTGATTATTAACAAATTTTTTAGTGCAAGTTTCATAATGATCGGACTTTTCAATTTTTTTAGGATTTTTTGTTGAAAATTAAAATTTTAATAGTTTTTGCATGTGGTCTCTCATTTTTTTGACTAGAGTTATGTTTATTTGGCCGCAAAATTTCAGTTTTTCGATTTTGATTGTGCTGCCATCTAATGTTAATTGATATATCTAACCGTATTAGGCTCTTAAACAAGGGTATTTTGACCGTAACTTGAAGTCATCAGTACAAAACTTTTACGATCGACTTCACGATCGTGTGGACCGCGCTATGAGCGAGATCTATTTCCCAAAATTACAGAAGAACTTTACAGTTAATGTATTTACCTCTACTGAAATTGACTACCGGAACGCGGCGGGTGTCTTATAAGCAGGAGATGTTTACTGTAACGGCGCACCTAATATCACCCTTGTTTTGATTGGGCCTGCTTAGTTCATCTTTGTATGACTTGACACACTCCAGAAATACTGCAGTGATTGGTGTCTAACAGTAAATCCAAATAAAACAAGAATTCTGATTTTCAACAAAGCAAGGCAGACATATTTCTGAAAGACTAACCTATGAAAACTATACTACTGATTGTGTTAAAACATATGAATATCTTGGTCTGCATTTTAGTGTATCAGGTTCATTTTCCTTTGCTCAAAATGAACTGTATAAACAATCTTTAAAAGCATATTTTAAGTTACAGAGGGATTTTCTATCGTTTAACCCAAGTAGTAGTACTAGTTTACATGTGTTTGATCACACTATCAAACCAATCCTTTTGTATGGGTCCGAAATATGGGGGAACTTTAACCCCTTTTCAGCCAAATTTAGAAATGGAAATATTTCACTTGATAAAATCTATTCAAATTTGAAGTGTGATCGATTACATATAAATTTTGTAAACAAACATTGGGCGTACATAAAAAGTCAGCCAACTATGGAGTTTTATCCGAGTTGGGAAGATATCCACTATCGTTTGATATTATAAAAAACATGTAGATTAGAGAATCTTGAATTGTCATTTCCCCTTTTAAAGGACGCTTGAATAACATCCAAGCATCTTTTCCTATCAAATAAACCATCTTGGTATGGAAGTATCAATTTTATTCTTGATGTAATGCCAAATATAAAGCACATATCATTATCCTCCAGAAGTGCTACAAGTTTTAAAATTAATTTGAAAAAAACATTGAAATCAAAATTCTTATATGAATGGCATACAGAAAAGTGAAAAACTCAGATGGGAAACTTCGAACATATGTTGTATTTAAGACTAACTTTGGAAGAGAAAAATATTTATCTATTATAGGTAATTTTGAGCAAAGGAGAGCTTTAACCAAATTCAGAATATCTTCTCATCACTTGAGAATTGAAACAGGCCGTTTTCAGGGTACCCTCCTTAATGACAGAACATGTACTAATTGTACGACTGGGGATGTGGAGGACGAATATCATTTCTTATTTGAATGTAGAAAGTTCAGTGATGATCGTGAAAATCTCTACAATGTTATATTCTATATTCCAAAATTGTCCAAATTTTGTAGATCTAAATTTGAAGGAAAAATTGATATGGCTAATAAACACAGAGAATAAAGACATTCTAATTGCTATAAGTAAATACATATAAAAAAATTGTAAATAATATGTTACTCGCCAATTTACAGCAACATTGTCAGATGTGAGTCATAGTGTAGATCTTGTTTGTTATTTGTTATTCTGCATTTGGCACGAGGAAATCTATGAGATCTTGAATTTTTTTCATGTCTATGGATCTTGAGCAATGTCCCTTGGTGTCCAATGCAGATTAACAAATTTTATTTTATTTTATAATTTTTCTTTTCTTTCTTTCTTTCTCATTTATTCCTTTTGATGTTGCTTTCCTGCTTTAGACACGAGGAGGTTTATGAGATCTTGAATATATTCATGTCCATAGACCTTGAGCACTCTCCCTTGGTGTCCGAAGCAGTTAAGTGACCTGTTGACCAAGCTCGTTTTCTGTTCTCTTTATATGAGATCTTGAATTATTTTTCATGTCCATGAATCTTAAGCATCGCTCCATTTAAACGGCCAAATAAATCATTAAATACTACTAAGTCTTAAAGGTCCCTCCACATCTCTAGAGTACATTAGTCAAGTACTCAACAAGATTAAATCAAAGAAAAAAAAAGGCAAATGCAATTTGTACATTGTAGAAATGCTAACAGTATTATTATTATTGCTTGTTTGTATATTGTCCAACTGTGTATTAGTATGTTTGTATCAAATTATGATTGTTCAATGTAAATGCCCTCCTGGGGACCTAATTTGGAAATAAAACATTTTTATCATATGTTTAGTAATAAATACAGATGTTTTGAATATGTGATACAGTACATGACTTTCATTCCGTATTCACACTATGACGTCATACCCTTTATCGCATGGCTTACCCTTTATCACATACCCTTTATCGCATGGCTAGACCTGTATCATACCCTTTCTCCAAAAAAAAAATTGTTTTTAATTCGACTTATTTTTTAAAATGAAAGTGGGGGTAAAAAAATTGGGGGTAATTTTTTGGGGGGGGTTAAAAAATGGGGGGGTAAAAAAAATTTTGGAGGGTAACAAAAAATTGTTTGGCGTGAATTTTGGTGTCAATTTAAAAAATCTAGCAAACCTTTTTCTTTTACATGTTAGATTTTATACCAAACTTCCAGTCCTTTCCGCCCAATTTGAAATTGTTTTTTTTTCACAAAATACTTGCTTTTCTCTTACGGATTCCATTTCTTACAGTATTTTTGGGATTTAGAAGTTCTCTGTTTAAATATATGATAAACTGTATAATACATGGCAAAATCCGTATCACATGCCGTATCATCCCTCGACCAATATCATCCCTCGGGCTGATATTGGTAACTCGGGATGATACGACATGTGATACGGATTTTGCCATGTATTATTCCCTATGTATTGTATTGTATTTGTATTGTATGTGTGTGTGTCTTCATTTTCTTTTCTTATGTCTTAGTCTTACAGATATTGCCATTGCCCTTGGATTATTCGTTATTAGTCTGACTGTTTGTTTCTCACTTACTTAAATAATAAACACCATTGGCAATCTGTCCTGGTAAAGACACTTTATATTTTTCCTGGGAAAAATGATATTCGGCACATTCCATAGATAAACTAAATGCCCTGTAGCAATCTTAAAAAGATGGGAGGATTTCGGGGATATCTTTTTTTTATATTAGAGTCGTTACAAGCTTATCGCTCAGGAAGTATCAAAATACGAGAAACTAAATAGTTGTAGAAATATGTAAATGAAAGTTTTTGGTTTGTCAAGTGCAAAGATAGAAGGCATTGAACATTTGCGAAAATGGCAATACATTTTTGAACTAAATGTTGTTATATTTTAAATCTGACAGTGAAACCTTGTCATTTGCTTTTTAATAATATGTCTAAAAAGTTACCGGAAATTTGTCCAAACAATATAAAAGAAACACATTGTCAACTGAGGTGGTCTTAAAATCAGGACCTGTCCATATTATGTATCTTTATTTAATTTTGGATCCAACTCCAATTTGTCTATATGCGCACGTATTGTATCAGTGGCCATTCATGTCAGAATATTTCTATCCTGATATTCTTTTATCGGGATACTTTTAAGAAGTATCGGGATACTTTCAAAAAGTATCCTGATACTTCTTACAAGTATCCCGATACTTATGAAAAGTATCCCGATACTTCGTAAAAGTATCGGGATACTACGTAAAAGTATCGGGATGCTTCGTAGAAGTATCGGGATACGTTTAACAAGTATCGGGATATTTTTAACAAGTTTCGGGATACTTTTTACAAGTATCAGGATATTTTGTACAATTATCGAGATACTTTGCGCAAGTATCGGAATACTTCTCACTAGTATCAG
>MJUU01042439.1:0-15811 GCA_002080025.1 Modiolus philippinarum
AAACATGGCAAAAACAAGTAATGGAACAACGGTTTTATTGTTGTTCTTCACCCTGAAGTCACAATGAAGCCAAACCCGGAATAGGAAATTTATCAATATTCCGTTTGCTTAAAAGGGAATAGATGCTTTTAACATCAGCAATATGTTAAATCACAAGGAGGTCACTTTTGAAATCTCGCTTTTTTTCAAAGATCAATCCAAACCGCTATGCGAACACCATTAGGGACCGACCATTTAACCCGAAAAAAATATTTATTTTTTTCACATGTATCAACAAAATGTTTTTTTTTCTTTCAAAATTAACATTTTTTTTGGGGGGGGGGGGTTGCAGAAAGCCTTCTTCAGAAAATTTTGGCAGCCAGATTATTTTTTCACATAAAATCAGTTCCAAAATATTTTTTTTAGAAAAAAAACATTGCCCCCCCTTCCAGTTAAATGGTCGGTCCTTTAGCAGAAGAATTTTTAATTACAAAAAGGGCACTACAGAACATAAACATTGAAAATTTTCCGAAATCCCCCCCTCCGACATGCGACTTTTCTCCCTCTTTACAGTCTCTCATAAAATAAATGAATAATCTTTATTTCAAGAGCATAACTCCATTAGCTGAAACTAATCTTCCCGGGGGTCCTCAAATACATGCATAAATCGTAAAATTACATATAACATCTACAAACAGATTTCCATATAAGGTGTATAAAACATTTCAATTAAGAATTGAATGCATTATTTTGAAGTTTCATAGGGATATGAAAGGGTTGACCGAAGCACATTTTTAATGAAGCGCGTTAGCGCTTTATGTTGAAAATGTGCGCCCGGTCAACCCTTTCATAGTCCATATGAAACTTCAAAATAATGCATTCAATTCTTATAATTACATTTTAAACACGAAATATAAAAAGCAACTTTATTTACTGGGAAGTACATCATGTACATTGGGATTCTATTTTTACAAATTCATGCGCCACGTGAACACGTGGTCAGATGTGTTTCATGGGAATTGCAACTTCACATTGATATGCCACGTGATCACCTATCAAACTGACGGAATTCAAATGAATATTCATGAAATGTAATTATTTGTATTTGATTAAGATTCATATATACTTATTTTCCAATTTATTACCATTTAAAAGTCATATGGTAAGCTGCTCCAATTTTGTGAGCCAGAATATATAAAAAGTTTTTTTTCATGGTTTCGGTAAAGTTAACATGCTGTTACTTTTGGAACCTTAACTATAAGTAAATGAAAACTATCGCGAAAATACGACGTCATCATATTATCTAATGACTTATTTAAAAGAATAGCCTTTTGATAACAAATCTAACCATTTTAAAGAATTAAAGAGTAAAGAAGAAGGATTCATTTCTCTTGTCATTTCATTACTGGCGATCTTGATATCATTGAAAATAAATTCCTACGGAAGGTGGTCACCAATGATCCGAAATTCCGAGAACTACTGCATATTACTTTGAATTTGGATTTCAAGGACGTTATGGACACTGTTGAGGATTGTGCCAAAATGTAGGTTAAGAAAGGGACACACCAAGAACCAGACCTTGAGTCCTTGTCATATTAGGTAAGATCCATTCGACCTTTAGTGTAAAGTCGTGTTAACAAACCACGCAGATTTGTTAACAATTGTCCTAAAGCTGCATTCAAAAATCCTGAATCCTGTATATGCCTCCCTACATTACATAAAAATGTTGTGCCTGCAAAGCTTTGAATAACATCGTTAACATCGAGTTCACACTGTGAGTGCCTTTGTTCTGAATGTTGTGGTTTCTGGTTCTGTGCTTTGTGTCTGTCTGGCGTCATTGTTTTTGTGTCTAACGTCATTGTTTTCTGTGTTCTGTCTTTGGACTTCGATTTTTGTGAATTTCACCCCTTTGTTCCTTCGGTATTCTACTGCCGTTGTTTTGTACATAACGCACATTATTACAACTGCCTCATCAAAGAACTAGGCATTGATCACAATACACCGGGATATGTTATATACAAAAGAGTTTTATTTGACAAATATGAAATCATGAAATCCTCTGGGGACTCCAATGGTCATTTATGTCCTCTTTCAATACTCAGACTAAAAAAGAGAATCAGATCTGCCGTGACTGAATTGGATACCTAAATCACACAAGAATCCCTTCAAGGCAAGGTGCTTCGCTGGGTCTTCATTTTGTTCAACTACTGAACTATCTATGGAACTGACTACGATTTTGTCTGCTGTCAAATGCATGCATCAAGCATACTGCGAGGTTATACATGCCCGAAGTGACATAAATAACATGTGGATTCTTAAAAGTTCGAAAGGTTTATTTTTATTTATTACATACTTAGTACAAATAAAGCGTTTTTGCATGATCAATAAGACCGGAAATAAACTGTCCATATTTTCATACCCCAGGAAAATAGCAGGTTATTTTATGCTCCTCGTACATCTCAGACAAAATAAACGACTTCCGGTCCATATTGGCCCGGGCAAATAAACGACTTCCGTTCTATATCGGCCTGGCATTTCTAAACGTCGGAAGTATGTAATAAAAAGTTAAATATGTGTGCATTTCCATATTGAACTGCTATCATCCCTCTACCCATATTGTCCCTCGACTTCGACTCGGGCCAATATGGAAATGCCCATGTATTAATCTGTATTTATTTTATGTTTTATTTTTTTTTAATACATTCTCTAAAAACACTGTTTAGTATACGACATTTCCTAATGTTAAACTTAAATCTCGAATCAAAGGTAATATTCACAAGGCCTTTGCCGATTTAAAAAAATGTTGTATTTTGTGACAAATCCACATTTAAAAACGTTTAAAAGGAAAAGTGTGCTACGATGAAAAACAGGTGTGCAGTATGCTGACTTTCTTACTGATAATATTTTTTCACATTTGGAGGTGTTATTTATCAAAAGCAAGTTGGTATACCAGTGGGCACGAATTTTGCTCCTGTAATCAGAGATTTGTTCTTTTACTCCGAGACTGAATTTCTTTGGGAACTCGTGTAAGCTCATGAAATTAAATATGCTAAATCCTAGAATCTCACTTATATATACATTGATGATGTTCCTTCCCATAATAACGATTATTTTGTTAAATGAATCCCATCCGTTGAATTTATCGTTTTGGATTTACATCTCCAGTTTGACGAAAATGGTCATCTCAGTGCTGAAATTTACGACAAAGGGACGACTTAAATCTCATAATTATCCTCACATGGACAGTAATAATACTAAATATTCCTAACTTCTTTTGCTTTCGGAGTGTAGATTTCACAGTTCATTCACTACACCAATTATGCAGACTCTCTCATCAGGCATGGTTATCTCCGTGACCGCCTTATTAATTTAGACTTCATATTACTGATTATCCGGAGTTGGTTTGTTGTTATGCAGTTTAAACATTTGTTTGAAATTATGGATTTCTTATGTTTGGGTTCTACTGCTGCTGATGGAAGAATTAATTTCCGAAATGACCATACAGCTCATTAAAATTATTGTAGTTAGAGTTAACATATATGTGTTATGATTGGAGTTAACATATATGTGCTATGGTCTCATGTTCATTTACTCCATATCTTTTCGTAAAATATTCAAACAAAAACACCAATTCTGTGGAAATGCCTATACCAGTAGCATGTCAGGTAATGGTCACTTCAAGATTCAGAACAACAATAAAAGTGTTAGCGGTGTTCCATTGCTTTGACCATGTATTTGTAGAGATTTTGTCTCCTGTGTTTTACTCCATATCCCTGTATTGCTTATTCAAAAGATTCCGTCTCATACGACCATTAATAAAGTTCTTTCATAAATACCAGTTGCTTGTGGAAGAAAATTGAGTTTCGATCCGAAATGTGATTCAAAATACATTTTTACTTAGTAGTTGAGATGAACATTTCTTTTCACTGTCCAAGACCTTCAACTGAGTTGCTACCGGACACTACCGCAATAGGGGGTTTGGTGTGCAATAAAACCGGTTTAACTGACCATTTTGTCTGAAATATCTGTACCAAGTCAGGACCATTGCGTTAGACAACTTTCCAGTGGTATTGTATCTGTTTTGTCTCTTTCCCCCCTGGATTTCGGTACTTTTCACAGCTGGATATTTAAATCATCACGCTCGTCAAATGGCTTAGATTTCAAACTCTATCTTCGTCAATATACAATAAAAGATCTAGGTACGAAGCTGAAGTAGGTGTATCAGTTGTCTATTTAATTTCAAGCTCATTGGGGTACATCTGATATAAATATTCCTTAAATTTTGGATTATCAAGAGAAAGTACACCGTCTATGTAGCGGAAGCTGAAATTAAAGGACCGGGCTAAATGTTTTTGATTTTTTTGTATAATACCTTGTAAAAAATGGCCTCATACGAGTAAAGAGTCAGCTTAAAGTGGCGCACCATTAGCTCCCATTGGAGTTAATATTGTCTGTTGGAAAACGCGACCCTAGAATTCGACAAAAAATAATGTCGATAAAATTCCAATATTTTGATTACTTCACTCTCAGTGTACTTCTTATTTGAATCAGTGTGGTTCTTATCAAAATATGTTTTGTTTTTCCCTACTACTAAAAAGTTGTTTCTGCATTTAGTGTAGAAATATTGATGTATTAAATCTGCAATTACTGTTTTCAGTTTATTGTGTGGCAGTTTTCAAAAGTTTGAATGTTACATGGCAATGGGTAAGACTGGTTGAGGGTAGATATTCAAGGAGATCTTTGGAATTTTAAAGAATCCACATTTGATTCACACCGCTTGTGGAGTAAGCTTCATTACAGTATTTTTTTCCAGGCCGTCTATGACTGCGGTCAACAAAGTAGTGTGGAACTGTGAAAGGTGCATCTAGCGACCTCGCAATGAATCTCTGTTTATATGGATTTTCATGAAGTTGTGGTATCCAGTAGATGTAAGAAAGTTGATTGATCACCGGCTCTGATGCCAAAGGGTGCTACAACTGAAGTATGATTTTTTAATTTTTAACAATTTCGTCCCTCGATATTGTAGTAGGGAAATAAGAAAAGGGTTTCCAGATAGACAGTCGATTGTCATCTTCTTCACAAGACAGTCTATATAATGGACAGTACGTTACCAATCCTTCTTTCACTGTCATTTCAGAAGCATCGGTGTAAAGGCAATGATGTTGTAATGTTTTGGTACCGAATTACCTAGACCGGTAATACGTTGCTTTTGCAATTCTTCATCAAACTCTTGGTGTCATAAAGAACTTTGAAACACCAAAGCTGGTATGTCAGTCCATTCTAGTTGCGTTTAGGACGTCATCAGTTGCACAAAATACTTTTTTCAAGATCAACACAAAAATTATGTTCCACTTAATCAATGCAGCTTTCTTTTATTGATAATCTATCCTGATTTTACAAGTTCACATGTTGTAGAGGTACATATTATTTTGTATTCTTGTAAAATCATGGATTTAATGTTTAAATGAGATTACTCGCCTTGCTTTTTTTTATTGCGTCTTAAACGTAAATATGCATGATAAGAACCGGTCTGCTTTAAAACAAAATAATTGAATTTCACACTAACATGGCTCAAACCAGATTGTTAATGTCTATTAAAGTCGTATTATATTCTTCATATTAACACAGAAAAGTATAGGTTAACCAAATCGTCAGCAATTCGATTTTTTTCGAAAATGTATTATGTAAGATCTATAATCAGTGGTCTGCTAAAAGATTCACCTCCATGTCTTGAAAATTTGTCACAGTCTTAATTTTTGATTATGTAATTAAAATCAAGACTCCCAAATTGCCAGGACATTGCTATCACACTGATGAAATAAATGAAAATGATCTTTTTAGTAAGTATTGAATGTATTTATATATTATGAGGCAGTTCGATCCACAACAATAGTTTATACTTATTGACTGGGTATGAGTGGAATACGCGAATATCCAGTCAGTAAGTGTTTTATTATACCGAAAGAAACACCAGACAAAAGATATGTTAATGAGGGAAAATAGTTTATGCTAATGAGGGAAATAGTTAAAAAGATATGTTAATGTGGGAAAATAGTTTATGCTAATGAGGGAAAATAATCAAATCTTTGAAAATGGAAAAATAGTAGAAAATATTGTATGATCATTTGTTATGTTGATAACAAAATACAGTTTCATCATTTTATGATATGATCTCCTGTTTGGATTAAAAAAAAATTATCTAAAAAACTGATTTATAAATACTTTATTTCAAAGGTTATACATGTAAAATTCAAATCGAGGCTGAACAACAGATCCTACTAATCTTTTCTTTTTCGTAGATTTTTATCGATAAGTTCTTCAACAATATATGGTGGACCAGGCGTGTCATTAAACCAATCATATAAAGATGCTTCCCATTCCAGGAATATTTGGGGATTGGTATCCAGCATTCTGGTGTAATATCCTAAAGCCTGGGGCCTTTCTCCATTGCCTTCCACAAAATCTGTAGGGAATGTTCCTCTGTCTGGAGGACACAGAGTTAACATGAAGTCTTTGCCTACAATTATATTATAATTGTAATAAGACCGATCATAATAAAGTGCCCTATTTCTCGAGCTGAAACTTGTACAATTGTATGAAGTAATTTCTTCATGACGAAATATTCAACTAGCAATGAAATTTGTTTCTAATCATTCGGGTTTTGAAGGGAAAATATTTTAGTGGAAAATGTTTCAAAACTCTGATATTAAATAATATGAAGGTTTATTCTGTTATTATTGACATTGTTTATGATTTTGGAAAATATATCTTGGTAAAAAAATAGCATATTATACAATTACAGCCTATTAATGAGGTCAATGCAGAAATTTATTGAAATGAAAAGGTATATTGACCGAGGAGATAGTCCGAGTGTCAATGTACCTTTCTAATGTCAATAAATTTCTCCATTGACCGAATTTGATAATAGTTTTATTATTTTCCAAATTTTCAGATTCTTTTAGGGATATACATTTCTAAATCAAAATTTTATATGATGTGTATTGATTTGTTGTTGGTTAGTGTATTTACATTTCTAGTAATGAAAAAAATATGTCTGTTTTGTATATTAGAAATAGACAAATTGATCATACTAAGGAAATTTTTCATTTTATTGAAAAAAACCATTAAAATCTATCATTAGTGCGAGGTCAATACGTAAAGTCAATTCGTGTTTTATCCCTTATTATGTAATTACTTGGGAAAAATGAAAGGATATGGAGTGAATGTACATGTGACAAAAATGCACACGATACATAGAAAACTCCAGTTTATCAAGGACAGGTCTTTTATTCCTGTCTTCATCTTGATGTCGCCTGAGGGTCTTCAACAAGAGGTGAACAATATTCACCCCTTCAAGCGAGATCAAGAAGGCTATCTATTTTTAGCAGAGGTCAATACGTAAAGTCAATTCTTCAACTTATTGACAACTCTAAGAAATATACAAAATCAAGTGACCACAATTTAACAAATCACAGGAGTTTAAAAATATAAGAAAATAATAAGAAAAACGTTACGCGATCTTCTTGGTGTAACCTGGATGCAGTAAAGTCAAATGTATTATTATATATCATTCGAAAAATTATTTTCGTCCAGATAACAGGATGTGTTCAGTGGATATGGAGAAACATAAAATCAGTAAAAATCAAGTTTGAAAAATCAACCCAATATTAATTATTTAAGCGCTGAATATCCCAGCAATAATTGTAAAATTTTCAATAATTTTCGAAAAGTTCGTTCTAACACCAAAATCCAAATTTTTGGAAGTGTGTTTGTTGTGGTGGCCCTCGTTATTTCTGTGTTCATTTTATAAATTAGAAGTATTTGACAAACAAAAATGGCTGGAAAACAATATATTGAGAGGTCCTTACATTTTGCTACACAGCTTACCAATAAATATGGCAAAATGTTTTCCTTTGATTATTTTGATTCTAGTAAACATATCACGAAGTCGAAATTTTCGCAAACATTTATAGACAAAGTTTCCATGACTTTCCTTCAAAATGATAAATGGGTCCCTTTTACGGAATGGGTGTCCAATGTACCACATTTTCAGATATTTCATATGTTGAATGAGATAGCCAGCCTCTGGATATTCCGATAATTTCTTTTCTGAAACGTTCGATGAAAATAATTTCAGTCGGATTTTCATGCCCTGTAAGTCATTTGCATATGCTCCTATAAAAGATGGAATGTTGAAAAATTCGCCATCATGTTTGTCATCTAATTTTAAGTCCCGTAATCCCTCCAGTACCATTCTATCAACATCACTATCATGGAACATTAGATGTGTCAATCTTTGTCGACGTATTATCTTCTGAAATGGACATTCCATGAACAAATCTTCGTCGCAGTTTTTTGGGCGACGTGGTCGTATAAATCGTTCTTTATGTTTCGTTTCTTGCATGGAAACAACATTTTCAGTTTTACGTGTATTAGACTTCTTGCCTCGATTTCTCTTTGTAGACTTGATGCAATTAATGCTGTTGCCCATGATAACGTTCAACACCTTTTATGTTTTCAAGATATTCATTCGCTTCCAGGATGCTGGCGTCCCTATAGCAATTGCTTGTTACGTCACCAACATCCTTGCTTTTTTAGGATTTGACAGAAGTCAAAGTCAACGACTGAAGGGAATAGAACACGGAGCTGTTCCCAGTGTCGAGGGAGAAAGTTTCTGGTCTATTGCCCGGCTACATTTTATTACCAAATAGTAATCTCTATGATTCTAAATTGTCTTTTTACTACTGTTGGTTTCTTTGTCGCTGATTTTTTGAAGATGGGGAAATATGATGGTAAACGAAATAATTAATGTTGGTACGATTTACCAAAGTTAATAGAATGTCAAGTTTTCAATTCCTATCACCATTTCTTATTGAAATGGCGGCATTCTATAAAAGAATACAAGAAGGACATTCCTATCTTTTTTAAAATAATTTTATCATCAGCGGTTTTGCTATCTTTACCATTTTCAACATTCTGTCTTTTATTTTAGAAAAAATATCATTAAGAAATTCATAATCAAAATCTGCAGAATGCTACTACTTGCCAAACTCCGTATCAAAACAGGAATTTGGTTTTTTTTTTGCCTTAAGCATTTAGTATAGGTACTGCTGTATACAAAGAGCAATTCTACATAAAATGTACAACAGAAAGAAGAATTGCCATTTTCCCGTGAATTTATTTCCTTCAACATACTTTATTTCCGAATGCATTAAATTCTCCCGAAGTCTATTTTAACAAGTCATATAACGTTATATACACTATCAGAACAAAATCAATCCAAATGCATTTTATACATTTAGATATAAGATTCAGCCACTGAACTTGCCACTTAAAGCAATTTAGACAGATTTCTATAATTTTTGCAGTTTTTTGTTTAAATTCGTTTTATAGGAATTCCAGAACCAAAATAAACTTACATTCGCAACAAAAAATGGGTTTGGTTCTCGGTGTTCATCTGCCCAAACACTGTTAAATAGCTAAAGTGGACACAAAAGTCTATTAACTGCCATGTTCGACTGCTAGTAAGTCATAAAACATACAAGTATGACATATTTTAATTTATTTCTTAATTTGATGTTCTAAAGGGTTGGAATGAGCTGAAGTTATTCTATGAGCCAAAAAATCAAACTGAGGCGATCTGTTGTCAGATATGGAGAAATCAACATCAGTATTTTATAGAAATTGGGCTAAAAAGGGTTTTTTGGCTAATTAGGGATTTAATAGATATAAATGGGAACTTTATGTCATTTCAAACATTCAAAGAAACTTATAGTGTAAATACAAATTTTCTCCTATATCATGATAAAATAAATAGAATTAAAAAATGGCTGAATTCTCAAAACTATATTTTATCGAGCAATCTGCCAGGACCAGTTGTTCCTTTTAACATTCAAATATTTTTTTCTTTCTAAAAAGGGATCAAAATATATATTAATTTTCCCGCGGTTGGACAGTAATAGCGGGAAAATGTATGTATTAACGTTATATTCCGGTAAATGTGACCAATCGGGTGGACCCGATTGAGATATGGAGTCATTGCTAGCCGCCCCTTCATGATGTACATGTCAAAGTTTATGTATTTTATGGAACTTTAAATTTAGTCTTGGTTCAGTGTTGTTTATACAGTGCATTTTTATATTTATATGCATTGTGATATAGGATTGTAAATTTTTTTGTTTATTTGTAAAGAAAGCTTGACATATTCAAAATCAACGCAAGTTCTCGAGTTGTCCCCACTACAGTAGACGGTTTGTCGAAAGGTATTTTTGCTGGAGAACACAGGTTTCCAGAGTTTTTGTCATATATAAAGGTTTACCTCTGGTTTTTCCTGGGCGTACCTTGGCCGTTGGTACGGGGAATAGCTTTCTAGGTATATATATGTTACAGGCAATTTCATAATTCAGGCAATTTATAGAATGACTAAAATATTCAGCCAATTTGTATAATGCCTAGCTGTTTTAGGTATTTTATGAAATGGCTAGATATTTTAGGCAATTTACAAAATGCCTGAAAAAATCACCAGGCTTTTTACAAAATGCATGAAAAACAAATGGACTCTCATTTTTTTTAATTATTGGAAGACAATTAAAGACCAGATCTAGAGATAACTTGAAGTATACCTTCCACATTCAGTTTTTTTGTTTGTTTGTTTGTTTTTTGTGTGTTTTTTTGTGTGTGTGTTTTTTTGGTTTTTTTTTGGTTGTTGTTGTGACTGCAAATTTAAAATTCCAAAGATTTGAGTCATCTATAAAAGTGTTATTTATTACACTTAATACAAGGTTTCAAAGAATAAAATGTCTATAAGCAGATACAGTATTACCTCATTCATATTTTTATATCCCGCCACACGAAATGGCGAGATGCAAGTTGTTCACTACAAAACTCGGACAAGGTTTACGGTTAATTAGTTGTTCAGAGGTCCAAGAGGTTTTTGATTTATGCTCCTTGAAACTTTGAAATTTTGTCAACTTATAAATTGTAAACAGTCTTCAAACAAGCTCAATGTTGGGTTCAGAGGTCCTAGTGCTTTGAGCCAGTCCCCTTAGTCTAAATTTTGCGCATTCAGATTTAACAAAATTGTATGTCTTCAAAATTGTTATTGAAGCAGCATTATCTTTAAACTTTGTCGAATTTTTTTTTCATGCCCCCCTTGACGTAAGGTCAGGGCATATATTGTTTTACCCTTGTCTGTCCATTCCTCCTTGCTTTGGTATTCGTTTGCCAATGTATTTCTCCATAAAATCATATTTAGCAGGCTTGGCTTCATATTCGTCTTAAAGACACAAAACCTTGCAGGGGGTATGTCATACTTTAATTTGTCAGAGAAGACTTCCAAATGTTGCACAAAAAATGCAAGTCGTGGTATCATCAATTTAGTTCTAATAAGGGGCAACTACATGTAAGTCATTTTGAATGTCCGTGTGATGTTATATGATTTCCAAATGGGATTTGAAAAATCATCATCTATTAAATATTGTCAAAAAGGAATTTCACCATTATTTTCTCCTAGGACATGTAACAGATATTCTGACGGTAATCTACAAATTACAGCTGCACCTAACATTCTGTAGTCTAGAGTTTGAAATTTGTTTCTCTGTGTTCAGAGCAATCTTGGAGTATGTCACAAATATGTTACAATGAGACGAACAGACTGCAAGATATAATGCCCCTTGTTAGGGTATAATTCTAAATATTGATTAAAACGTTGTAATAAGTCTCTTTTCCTCCGATTTCATTTTATATTGCAATACATACATGGCATATGTAGTATTTTTTCTTTCTTTGTTACATTTTCAGTGTTGCTTCAAGCTTAAGATATGGTAATTTTTTGTTCTGCCTGCTTTACAATTAAATCTCTGCTTCTGCCACGGACAAGAGATAAATGCGATTATTACCATTCTTTGAGTTTTTTTAAATGAACAAAAACACCAGGATGGCATCAAAAGTATGTCTTAATGGTTTCTGTTGATAAATTTAGATACTTAGAAATTGCCTAACAAGTTCAGTCAATGTCTTAAAATCTAGTGAAAAAAATCAGTCCATTGTAAAATGACTGCTTATTTTTAGGCATTTTATAAAATGACCAACCACTCTAGGTATTTTATTAAATGACGGAAATTTTAGGCATTTTACAATATGCCTAATTTCAGAAAATGCCTGTAACATATATATCAAATGTTGCATCACTAAGATTTGTTGTATATTATTTAATAAATCCGGCGTCCATCGTACTCGGCGGGCTAGACGGCAAAATTAAATTGGTTTTAATTTTATTTCATACTTATATGTATTGGCGATGAAGCCATCGCTTGCGTACGTCATTTAAGGGAGTTGAGTGAATACATATAATGTCTTGAACATATATCAACTAAGGCCACCGGCAGAACAAAAATGGGAAGTCGCCTTTGGTGAAACAGGTCATAAGTGGGAGAAAATCCACACAATGGTTATGAAATATACAGTCAATACTAAATATAAATGGTTCTAATATAGAATCATTCATAGAATTTTAGGTACAATCTATTATCTTTTAAGGATGAATTTAAAAGATAGTGAACTTTGCACTTTTTGTAATGAACAGCCAGAAAAAATTGAACATTTGTTTTTAGGATGTCATGTTAAAACGACCCAAAACAAAGCATCTAGGGGCCACCGCACGGTCTTCAACACAGTGAGGAACCTCAAACCATATAGCAAGCCCTAAATGGCCCCAAAAAGGTAAAAAAAATGTGAATAAATCAATGGAAACAAACCACATCCATGTATCTTTCGGTTAGAAGATTCTCTTTCAAATAGTTTTTCAGAGATATAATATTGACACTCTCTTCATTTAGTTTTGTCTTATAGATATAAAATTTGGTCAATAGAATAAATTTATTTTTGATAAAGTTAAGAAATGTTTGTTCATACATCCCAAAAATAACAATCCCCAAATTAAGCTGCAATGGAATATGTGTCTTTTCAAACGCCCATTGTTCTAATTTTTGCCAAAGATTTGCTATTTTTATGTGGATATGGGATGTTGTCAGTATGTACAGTTATGCGGGCATATATGTGCATATATGCGTATATTTATTTATCTTTTTGTATTGCCAGATTTAAATTGTGAATTATCTGTGTCTTGTGTAAATATAATTTGAAATGTTATTAGATAATAATTTTTTTTTAAATATTCCTAAGAAGTACACCTACCAGAGACTACTTTTCACGATTTTCGACAACAATTGAGCATATTCTGAAAATGACCCAACATGGGAACAAAATTCACGCCTAAATGGTCATACTTTTTTATTCATATACTATTATGTAATAATAAAAAAACAATTGAAAAATGGATTTATGCAGATCTGCTCATTTTATCACTTCTCAGTGAAAATTAAAAAAAGAACAGAAGAAAACTGATGAAAACAAATAATGGTATAGATGATAAGGGAGACCCAAACCTGAATTCCATCAATTTAAATAGCAAGAAAAAAAGGCAAAGATACAAACAAGACAAATTACATGTCTAGACCTGCTTCATCGTCAGTCATGTTTAACCTAGAGAGTTTTTTTTCAAACTAACAGAATATCATGTATAATTTCGCAAATTCAAACAAGTATTCATTTACCTTATTGTCAAAACATTCTTCAAATGCCATTTATTATAGAGATACTATTAAGTTTTATCCTTAAAGCCGAATAAAGAATAAAATGAAAATAGTCCCCAAAATGGGGGGTACACAACTTCCATGTGTCCAGAACAACTGTGCGAAGTTTCAGAAGCATCAGTTATATGGTGTAAGAGTTTCAGTACAGTAATGTTAAAATGACTAGGTTCAACAATGGTTAAATTTGACATATCATATTCAAGACTGCCCGATAGGGAAGGTGCACATCTTTAATATATCCAGAGCAACTGTGCAAAGTTTCAGAAGTATCCGGTATAAGCTGTCAGAGTTTCAGATTACACAGACTCAGTACCGTAATGTTAAAAATTCAAAGTTTCAAATGCATCAGGTATAAGCTATCAGCGTTTCAGATTAAAAAAAATCAGTACCGTAATTTTTAAAATATTATGAAAAATGACTAAGTTCAACAATAGATTAATTTGACCTTTTTCATTGAAAACTGCCCAAAAGGGGATGGTGCACATCTTCAATGTATCCAGAACAACTGTGCAAAATTTCAGAAGTATCGGGATAAAGGTGGTTTAGTTCCAGATTACACAAAATTGGTACCCCAAAAGCATAACGGACGGACGGACTGACGGAGTCGAGCGACTCCCAGACCTGCGGTCACCGTTGGTGACGAATGTAAAAATACGAGCATTATTTAAGTCTCAAACGAACATATTACCGCTGCTTTCATGCATGATTACATCAGCTGGAGATATTTGGATTCGGATTCAGCAAAAATGCAATGAACTGGGCAAGCAGCAGAACAAAATTTTATTGCCCTCAAAGAGGTGTGGCCACTTTCTCGTGAATTTATTTCCTTCAGCAGACTAATTTTTGCGAAAGCATTGAATCTTCTGCAAAATTGGTTAAACTGTTCATCTGTAAATACACTATCATAAAAATCAGCTAATGTGTATTTTCATACATAGTTGGAAGGGTAAATGTTTATACACTCGCAAACAAAAACTTGGTTTTGGTTCGCGGTGTCCTTCGAGTAGTAATATCTTTCAAAACACTGTGAAATGCTAAAATGGACACAAAAGTCTATAGCCAGCCATGTTCGACAGCTAATATGTCAGAAATCATTCAAGTGTGACATTTACTAACATTTTTTGCCTCTTTTTTTCTGTTAAAATGACATAACTGTCGCCATTTTGTTTAAATTTCATCATAAAAATTCCTTAGTCAGCAAATTAAAATGATTATCAACTTTAAGAAAAATATAAATCTACTGTGCACTCATTAAAAGATGTTTCTAGTTTTATATTATCAGACTGCAGTAATGACCAACAGTAAGTTTGCCTGAACGACAACTTTACCATCTTGGTCAAGGTTTTCAAACAAAAATATTTCCTGTATAACCATTTCAATCATCAAGAACTTTTCCAATTTCAAGTTGAGAAGAACAGTTGGCCACAAAGAGTTTAACATGTTTATCGATTATTTTGAACTTTTCTATCTGTGTCTGTGCATGGCGAAAATGTCCCTACTTTTTGGGTAGTAATTTTCAGACATTTCTTGAATATATTGTGACGCTGCCCCCGTGGCGTTAGAGTCGGCCGCCACAGAAACGCAGCAACACAAAGAAGGGATTATAAGAAAAGAAAAGAGCACCTATACTATATCTGGTAGGGTGTCCAGTTGAAACCACCGAACGAGATATCTTATAGTAGAGAGGGCATTGTTTCAGGAGACAGGATTTCACCAACTGCAGTTATAATACAATAATAATAAAACGTTCAGATTCTTTATTAGGATAATCAATAATAACGAGAAACCTTGAAGATTCGATTCCGGTGGGAAGTAGCGTCAGGACTGGAATCACCAACAACCTCAATATACCAGTCAAAATCAGAGAGAACTCTCTGATTACAATCAA
This sequence comes from Modiolus philippinarum, assembly GCA_002080025.1. Classification (NCBI taxonomy): domain Eukaryota; kingdom Metazoa; phylum Mollusca; class Bivalvia; order Mytilida; family Modiolidae; genus Modiolus; species Modiolus philippinarum. Next base: position 15,520 of record MJUU01042439.1, read on the forward strand.
TCAATCACTATACACCTTTAACGTCGACAAAAACAACTACCATTTAATGCTTTTCAACTTTTCTAGTCACTATACTACAAATATTAAGGAATGATAGCTAACAATATTTACACGAAAAACATACAATCCCATACATGTACTCCAAATCTTATATGGTAACTAACATTAGTTTCTTCAACATATGGAATCATATACATACACTCCAAATAGTAAATAACATTATATAATTATGTCAACAAGCAGATGAACTCCACATTTTTATAACAAACATTAATTGCACCAAGCGTTAGTG
>MJUU01042440.1:0-18850 GCA_002080025.1 Modiolus philippinarum
AACTCTTTTATAATATTTCCATACAAACTTCTGAAAAGGATAAAAAAAATATCAGTATACTGTATAAAATCAATTTGTAGACTCAGTTACTGAGATATGTTTTTGCAGTTTATCACCAATGAACCTCTATGCTCCCCGTTCTAGACATTTTTTAACAATTATCATGCCAATAAGATTAATAGACTCTTCACATCTTTCTTTCTACCTTTAACAGGTGTATTCATGACAAAAAAGGTTTTTAACTAGCAGATAGGGCTACTAGAGATTTGAGGGACAATCATTCCTCGACCGATCTTTCAAAATTACGTTTTGTGTCATTCTACTATTTTTGAGATAGTTGACTTGTGTTGGGGCTTAATTGTACATTACTTATGCTACACGAAAACTTGTTAGATAAATGAAAGTATATGTCAAACTGCTAGTGTTTGCTTGCGCTTTAACTTCTTATCGTTGTTAACGTTTGTCTTTTTGTGCTATTGTTGGCGAGTTCTGCGAGTTGTGGTATATGATTTAATTTTATATTCGTTGACAACTTGGCGTCAAGAGGAAAGGCAAATGCACACGGATGTGTGGACATCAGGACTGAAATCCATTCAAATCGGTACTTTGAGGTAGTAGCAAAGCTCATTTAAAAACCCATGGTGACTTCAAGATGAAGATCACAAAAAAACATTGTTTCATTATTAGGAATTGTTATGTATTTGTAGAGACTTTGTCTCATGTGCATTTACTCCATTTTCCCTCATTGCATATTTCAGCAGTATCATTGGTAGTTAAATGTATTATACCAAGTTTAGAGGTTTTTTGGAACAGTTAATTAACACTTTACATTTATTTTAGTTATACTTACAAAGTCAGCAGATTTTTCAGGTTGTCAAATATGCCAAGTTCTATCACTGATATGTTGTTATAATCCAAAAACCTACAGGTAAACGAAACATACGTATATTGTTGATATAATTAATAAAAATACTGTTCATGTTTGAAGTAATCTAAAGCCGCTCTTGCACTACAGCGTATAACACAAACGTATGAGGAACGGATGAAAATCATTTTTGAACGGTGGTAAATATTTTTATTTGATCACGAATTACAATGGAGACGCACAAATACCGGGAGTATACAGTAAGTACACCGTAAATGTACAGTCCTGGCATCGAATAAACCGAATTCGCACCGAACTTACACCGGAACCCTACCGGGCAAGCACCGAATAAAGCTTATTTATATAACTGTAAAGTACAGAATAAAACAGATTGTTAAGTAAAACGTACCGTACGAGCATCGAATAAAAATAAATTGAATAGATACTACGAATCTCAGTTTATGACCAACATCAGCAAAGACCCATCTAAACAGCATTTAATTGAAAAGTTTAACAATACTTACCGATATTTGGATGATATTTTAACTTTGAATAATGACGACTTCAATACGTATTATAAGGACATCTACCCTAAAGAACTTACTTTGAATAAAGCCAATTCTAATAATCATCATTGTCCGTTCTAAGACATCAATTTTGATATAACGAATGGTAAATTAGACACTAAAATTTATGATAAAAGGGACGATTTTTCTTTTCCCATAGTTAATTATCCATTTCTGGACGGTGATGTTCCATTAGCGCCGTCATATGGTGTTTACATATCTCAACTTGTTCGATTTGCTCGAGTATGTAATAAAGTTTGCGATTTTAATGAACGGAATCTTTTCATAACTGAAAAACTATTACATCAAGGTTTTCGTTATCATAAACTAGTTAAAACCTTTACTAAATTTTATCATCGATATAAAGACTTAGTTCGTAAATACAATGCAACCTGTAAACATCTTATCAAGGCTAGCATTTCACATCCCTTATTTTATGGTAATGTTTTACATAAAAGTAAAAAATACTTACACTCGCCTAACAAACTTATAAAACCTTTAAATCGTCTAATTCATAAGGGTTATAATTACGGTATTGTCGTCAAGTCATTACGTATGGCCTTCTTTGGTATTAACATTGATTTTTTGATAGGGTCTTTGCATTTTAAGTAAACACATTCTAAATTTCTAAAATCAGTATTGCATGGACACGGGTTATGTATTCCGGTATATACATGAAATCATTATGCTAAACTCCTCACAGGAAGGGATCTTGATGGAAGCTGTATACTGAGGGTACATAACTTAATTTGTCAGTTGGTAATGGGTCTGGAGCTGGCATGTCAGTTAACTGCTAGTAGTCTCTTGTGATTTCATGTTTATGTCCGTATATTTAGTTCTTTCAGTTTCATTTTTCACAGTTGACTCAGTCCTGTTGCCAACTGAATTTTACTGTTGTTACGATCGTTTTTTTATTTATCACATTGGCTATAGGGGGAAGGTTTGGGCCCAATAAAACTAGTTTTACCCCGCCGCAGCAGGTTTGCGCCTGTCCTAAGTCAGGAAATTTATTAAGCCTGTGTGTGTCTTTTCTGTTTATGTATTCTGTTTTATGCATGAAATCATTATGCTAAACTCCTCATGGGAAGGGATCTTGGTGGAAGCTGTATACTGAGGGTACATAATTTTATTTGTCATCTTGTAATGGGTCTGGAGCTGGCATGTCAGCTAATTGCTAGTAGTCTTTTGTGATTTCATGTTTATGTCCGTATATTTAGTTCTTTCAGTTTCATTTTTCACAATTAACTCAGTCCTGTTGCTAGCTGAATTTTACTGTTGTTACTGTTGTTTTTTATTTATCACATTGGCTAGGGGGAAGGTTTGGGCCCAATAAAACTAGTTTAACCCCGCCGCAGCAGGTTTGCGCCTGTCCTAAGTCAGGAAATTTATTAAGCCTTTGTGTGTCTTGTCTGTTTTCTAGTTAGTTCACTTTATGTGTATCGGAGTCTAGGAAGATGCTTATTTCGCTGAACTTGATTACTCTTTTATTTAGGGGCCAACTCCGACCTACCGTTGGGTGTGGGGTTTCCTCACCGTTCATTGAAGATCTTATGGTGGCTTTGAGTTGTTATTGCTCCCCTTAGGGTCGTTGTCCCTTTGACACATTCCCCGTTTCCCTTCTTTTTCTTATGTGAAACAATCGAATTTATAAGACGATTCCGGTGTCGGTTGACCACTCAACAACTTATTTTTTAACAGATAATCATTACGACGTGCTTTGCCAATTGAATTCATTTTTCCAAAATGTCACCGAATAGAAAAACAAGAGAATGACCTGAGAAAAGAACCGTCGGGTTGTAGTTAACCTTCGACCAAAGGTGAAAATGCCAGTGAAGATACTAAAGACCAAGATCGGGTTCTATGGTAGCGTTTGCTGTTTTACACACATAACGTTTTTAAACGGCGAGAAAACGGATATTTTTTTTTATTTTGATGTTTTTTGTATATTTCAGAATAATGTTACAATATAAATAAAAATTAACAAATACTGCGTAACTCTTGGAATTACTAAATTAAATAAGCAAATTAAAAAAATAAAGTACAGGACTTGTTATTGGATGATCACATAATAAGCAACCGTTGAAAATTTGTTGTAAGCAAAATTACAATGGTAAAAGTAGGCCACATTTCAAAACGTAAAAAGGACAAAATAATAAAAGACCAGCTACTAATCAGACGAAAGGAACAGAAAGTATTATTCAAATTAGTGGCCTAATGGTCTCCAATTATGGAAAACCAGATACATTCTGTTACTATTCAGCGGTTCAAGTTTCTTTCGTTCTGACAGGACCATCATTTTGGTTTTCGTCTGGTTGACTCATAAATGAAGCCATAAGGTAAAAAAATATGGGCATTTCTTTCTGTTCATTTCTTGTGGTGTTTCGCTGTTTTTCTTTATTATTATTATTTTTTATGTTTTATATTTTGTGCTTATTATCTTCTAAGTGTGGCTTACTTTAACGATTCTTATTTTGTTTATTACATTTAATTTGCAACACATATATTTTTATAAATATCGTTTAAACGGGGCTCGCCCGGTTGGTTTCCGCTGTGAGCCCTGAACTCGAACGGTTTATCCGTTATCTATTCGGTAAAAGTCCGTCTTACCAATATATACATATACCGTACATGAACTGATGCAAGACGGACAAGTAACGAATGAATAACGTTTATGCAACTCATAAGAAACTCGCATATCATTGTTTTACACTGGACTGGCTAAATACACATTTATATCATTTGGTTAAAATTGCTTTTTGAACTTGTTCGACTCAATCTCAGTAATTGTTTTGATTTAATGTCTGTTGCAATATTAAGCTTTTAAGTAATTACATGTACTCTTTACGATACAAATAAAGCTGTAAAAATTACATAAAAGTCAAGAAAGTGTTTTCTTTGAACATGACGTTACAGGGAATGGTCGCCATTCTCAAACTGACAAAGGCAATTTTGTATTCTGTGATTGGGTAATTTTGGAAAAGTCATCTTTGTCGCTTATTGTCCGTTTCTCATACGTTTGTGGTATACGGTGTAGTGTAAGAGTGGCTTAAGTAGTGTTAATGTCCTTACAGTGATCATGGGAAGGTTTTAATCTCCGGCTTGGATTTATCGGTCTTAATTACCTCTGACCGCTTTAAAATCAGATCATCATAATGCCATCTTTAAAATGTCTTTGACAAATTCTATTACGAAATGATCTTCAAACACACCACTTTTAGTCAATTAGTCGGCAAAACATTGCACCTTATACTATTCTTGACACCGTCTACTTTAACAAAAACAATAATTATTTTAGTTATTGTAAAATAGTTGCCACGACAATACCTTCTTACTGTTATTGATAGCAAAAAGATCGTATCGGTTTCAACTTTTTGAGACCATCTGATATCCTCTGATTGTTCTAAAATCGCGGACTATTCATTGACGGCGTAAATAATTTTGCTAGATCAAAATCTAAACATATTGAACGTTTTGTGTAGTTAATACCTGCAGAATTGATTCTAATAACAGAAGGTCTTGTTTACATCTTTTTGAGTTTTTATCAGTTTTTAAACACATTTGAGTCTATGGCTTTTCAAGCGTTTAGATTGTATCTGCACTGAAGAGACATAAATGTCGAAATGCGCATATGCAGAAATTAAATTCACAGTTGCTTCGGTATTTACTTATTTTACGAAATCCATACCTTTGGCCTCAGATTGCAAATAAAATAACTTAACAAACCTACTATCATAATCTTTATGTCAAATGATTTTCTCATTACATATATCTCAAATATTGACACTAACAAGAAAACTAAGACAAACGGTATATGTTTAGGTATTTACATTATGTGTTCAACAATGAATATATTGAATTATATGTAGTATTTACTAAATACTAAAATATTTGATAAAAAAAATAATATTTCCTAACAAAAATTCTCACTTCACCGAATATGGTTAAATATGAATATGGTGAACAAATCAAAAGATGCTGAAAAAGAGGACAATTATGAACAAGTTTGGTTCAGATTTGCGACGTAGTTTCAAAGATGATGATATTTGAATTCATTTCCCATAGGAATATATTCAACAATGTTCGAGCTGGCGGGGATCTTGGATGAGGTACGATAATAAAAATCACAAAATTTGAAGGGACCACCAAGGGGCTATTGGGACCAAGTTTGCTCTAAATGGCTCAGTGGTTCATCAGTGGAAGGTCTTTGAATAAACAGTTAACGACGGACGACAGACTCAAAGCAAGGTGAGCAAAAAGTGTTTATGATTTTCAATCCAAAACGTATGTTTAATGCCATAATACTATAATCAAAATAAATTATTTAAATAAATCTGCAAGGAAAGAAAATTATTTTCAATTTCGTTGACAATGAGGTTGAATATAAAAAAATATGCATTTGTTACTTTCGTCCCTTCAGAAATTCTATGGCCGTCACCACGACATCATAGATAGATATGAAATGTCAGTGTCACAAATAAAAACTGACATTTTCATCTAGATTCACGTCTTCCTGGATATGACATTACCGGTTTTGACTTTACCCTTGATTGACTCACTGACAGTGTGACGGGTGCTGTATACACAGCAGGACATGCTTACCCTTCCGGACCACCTGATGTCGCTCTCGGTTTTTATGAGAGTTCACACTGTCAGTGCTTTAGTTTTTTGTGTTGTCTTGTTAAATTTTAGTTTTGTCTTCGTCAGTAATGTTAGTGGTACCGATTTGTCCTTGTCCATGTTTGAATACTAATGTGATTACAAAAGCTTTTCAAAATTTCACCATGGTACTGTTTGAGGGTTAGAGAAGTTAAACGTACCATGATTATCAATTGGTTTTGTCTCAGGGTTAGAAAATGACAATAACCAATCAATTCATTTCAACATATTTTATTGTTATTTCAATTAACAAAAGGATAAGACACAAGTTATAACAACTTACAAAGGTCTTCTCCACATAATAAACAAGTGACATATATAAGCATATATAAGCATGCATCAACAGTTATTATAATTTAAGAGAAAAAATATAGATACAAATGATAAACAGAGTTTAAAGGAGATTAAACAAAGAAAATGTAAGGAAAAAAAAAAAAACAGAACATAAAAGAAAGAAATGTGAAATTGTCATGTCGTCGAATGAAAAATGATTTGTTTTAGAGATACCTATGATTAACTACTGAAACGTTTTGTTTGTTTAATATAGTGTTGAACAGCTTTAAAAACAGTTTCGTTATTTCTATCATCCAATGTATCATCCTCAAAAAGGCAATTTGTATTTTGACATCATTCAGGAAATTAAGCTTTTCTTTCAACACTCTACGAGCTTCTAAATAGAGAGGTTATTCTAAAAAATAATGGATAGAGTCTTCAACCACCCATCCACATATACAACCCGGAGAGTCGACAAAATTAACTCTAAAAAGATCAGCATTCAAGTTACTACTTCTATGTCTAAGTCGCGTATGAATTACATTAAAAAGGAAAAATGAAAGGATATGGAGTGAATGTACATGTGACATGAGTCTATTTCCCACAGAATGATAAGAAGGGGGTTTAGAAGGCAAATTACTACTTAATGTACGCTTAAAAGCGCCAATATTCGGCAAGTTTCGCAGTGATGGATCTAGTTCATTCCACAGTCGCACTGTAGAAGGAAAATATGAATCTAAGTACAATTTTAACCTTATATAAGGAATTCTATATGGATTTTCATTTCGTAAATTATACTGAACATGTCGTGGCTGATAATAATTAAGACAATCTGTTAAATAAGAAGGGGGGGATTGATTATGGATTTTATAGAAAAGATTTAATTTCCTACGTTTTCGACGAGACTGTAGTGGTTCCCATCCAGTTTCAAAGTAAAGAGATTCAATACTACAAAATTTTGGAAGTCCGGTTATTATTCTAGCTGCTTCATGTTGAATTTGCTCAATTTTATTTATGTTAAGTTGCCCGCAACCATCCCAAACTTCACATGCATATTCTAAAGCTGGAAGAATGGAAGTCATATAAATTTTTTCCAAGTTTTTACGGCATAATGTGAATTTCAATTTTCTCAACATAGATAGTTTGCTCGATACATTTTTCAACATGTTGTCGATATGACAATTCCACTTACAGTTTGCAGAAAAAGTAAGACCTAGATGTTTATGTTCTTGTACTTAATTAACATATTCATTACTAAATCTAATAACAGGAAATTCAACATTAGATGTTGTAGTAAATAAGACACATTTTGTTTTCTTTGGATTAAAATCAACCAACCACTTCTTAGACCATTCATGTATTTCTTTTAAATCAGAATTTAAAAAATCTTCTATTTCAGTTTTAACTTTAGAAGCATGTGACAATGATGTGTCGTCCGCAAATAAACGAGAAAAACTTCTTGTATTGTCAACTATGTCATTTATGTAAATTAAAAAGAGTAATGGGCCCAGAACTGACCCTGTGGAACTCCACCTTTGATTAAGTCGTTTTGTGAACTACTGTTTTTAATAATGACAGTTTGATTTCTGTTATTCACATAATTTTCAAGCCATTTTAGAAGATTACCAGATATACCATAACACTCTAGTTTCTTAATTAAACCCTTATGCCATACTTTATCAAAAGCCTTTGATATGTCACAGAAAACAGAACAGAGCATTTCATTATTTTCTAAAGCCTCACAAATTTTATCATATATTTCAATTAATTGGTGAACAGTTGAGTGACCTTGACAGAAACCTGACTGATATTTGTATAGTTAGTCATTATTAACAAAATAATTATATAAATGATTGAATATAACTCTTTCAAATACTTTTCCAACGCAACTGAGTAAGGAAATTGGTCTATAATTAGTGGGGTCAGATTTACAACCCTTTTTAAATAACGGAATAACTAATGCAGACTTCCAAGGACTAGGAAATAAACAACTTTGTAACGAGTAATTAAATATAAATTGTAATGGTTTACAGATGCTGGATGACGTATTTTTAAGCATATGATGGCTTATGCCGTCGTTTCCAACAGCTTTACCTAATTGGAGAATTTGAAGAATATTTTTAACTTCATCAACTGCTATGGAAAGTAAATCCAGTCTTTTGTCGCTTCTATGGTCGAAATCGGGCACTTGTTTTTCTGAATTTATTATATTGGAGACGGAGCAAAAAAGTCATTAAGTATTTCGGCCTTGGACGAATCAATAAAAACAAGTTCACCTGTATTTGAATTCTCAAGAGGGGGTATATTTGTAGAAACTTTCGCGTTTCCCATCAAAATTTTAACCAGTTTCCAATAATTTTTAGGGTTTGATCTACAGTCTTTATCAAGTAGCTCATTCGTGTGTATAAAAAATTGCTCACGAGCGTATTTAATCATATAATTTAAATAAATTAACAGTAACTTCGGTATTTTGTTATTTATTACCACTGGGCCGAGGCCTCTGCTGGTGGACTGTTAGTCCCCGATGGTATTCACCAACCCAGTAGTCAGTACTTCGGTTCTGACCCGAAAACCGATTTTATTACAATTTGCAATATCTAAATTTTACAAAATTTTGTTTAAAACTAAGTGGTATCTCCCTCATGCATAGCTCTGTCCTTAGCTGAATTTTGGCTTTTCTATTTAGACCTTTTTGACTTTTTGTTCTCTTATCAGCTCTTACACGTTTTTCGGTTAATGGACTTCAAAAAGTTTTGGTTTAATCTGCACTGATGAGACATAAGTTGTCGAAATGCGCATATGCAGAAAATAAATTAACAGTAACTTCGGTATTTTGTTATTGTTAACTTTATTTCTTTGCGTTTTGTATTTTTTACGAAAAGAAGAATTATTTTTAACCCCTTTATGTAATCTGTCGCGTATGCGAATTTCCTTCCTAATCTCCGAATTAAACCAGGCTTTGTCATTGGGTCTAATTGTAACAGTTTTACACGGAATGAACTGCTTCGAAATTTCTATAAATTTTTCGGAAAACATAACTGTCATGTCATCTATATTATTATACCGACTCAGAAATGTTTGCCAATCAAAATTATCAATAGCAGCATTTAGACCCTGGACGTCTGCCTGTTTATAAATCCACACATCTCTGTCATAACATTGGATTAAATTAAAAGGTATAGTTACACTTACACAGGTTGCATCGTGGTCACTAAATGCTCTATCAACCGAAATAACTTCAGCGAATGTAACTACACATTCATCAGAATAAAGAACTGGGTCTAATAATGCTCCCAAGCAAGTTGGTTCGGTAATCGCATTACTGATATTGAAATTTAACATAATAAACTTCAGTCGACTGTTTGTACCTATCAGCAAATCGTCATTTAAGTCACCATTTATAATAATTCTGGAATTTGAATCAAGGGCCCTTTCAAGTGAAATTTCAAAATTTTCCCAAAACGGTGAGGTCGCACTAGGAGACCGATAAACTGCACAAATAAGATACTTACACTGCTGAAATTTTAATTCAAACCATATTAGTTCACCACCAGCAAATCCTAAATCAAATCTTCTTTCGGCAGAAAGTAAATCAGAAATGTAAACAAGAACCCCACCCCAAAGCAATTCCTATCATTTCTAAAAACTTGATCGAAACCCGGAAGCAGGCATGGGGCGAATTACAGTGCAATGTAATGCATTGAATTACCATTACTTGAAGATAATTTGCGTTGAATTACCATTACCATTACATGAAATTTGCAAAGAAATGCATTGAATTACCATTACTTTAGCTTAGTAAAGATTTTAATTTACAGGTAATTAAAATGGTATAGAAAATGTTTTTACAGTCGACAACAATGTCTTGATCATTTAATTTGACACTGTTAATCATGTTAATTAAGTTTGTTTTTACAACAGAGTCCAAACTTTTAATCTAATTAAAGAATGTATTGTATCAAAAACTTGTCTTTAGTATGACTTCTCTATTTTTTGGGGGGAAGGGGAATCTTTCACGGGTAATGAATCAATACACACACACCTTCATGATTGCTTCTGCCAATTCTGCCAATTAAATTTAAAAATACAAATGATCATTCCTTTGGATAATAAAAAAGGGGAAAATCTTAGTTGCCATCAAACATAAGGAATGTAGACCAAAGGAATGCCCTTACATTTAGACATGATGCTGTACATTATGTGATACAGTTTTATCATTCGATTAAACCCTGATTAAAATACTACCTTTTATACTGTTCATCATTTGGGACAAAACAGATGAGATTAATAACATATTCTAACTTATTTTCATTTAATTAGGATTTTTTTTAAATGAAAATCATGCAGTAAAATGGTTGGTTAATTATTATGACATGGCCTACTAGCATTTTATATTATTTTTTCTGTTCATCACCTTCTATGTTTGTACAACAGGAAATAGTAATGCAATGTAATGCAGTGTAATGCATGAATTACATACATTTTTGTGATAGTAATGCATTGAATTACCATTACATGTAATGCAAAAATTGGTGCATTACACATTACATTGAATTACTTGAAAATATGTAATGCATTACCATTACACATTAGCATTACCCCATGCCTGCCCGGAAGTGATATGTTCTGGTCTAGAACATTAAAGTTGAGATGACTTTCAGTAATACAAATTATAGATGCCCCTAATGAAAGGGTTTCTAAATAATCTATTTTGTTTCGTATACTTCTAGAATTCCATTGAAAAATTCGAATACCACCTTGATTTAAAGCAGGGCCTGGATTTTTTTCGACATCATGGCATATAAGAAGCAATTGCATGAGTAAAAATGTAAAGTGTATGTTCTCGTAGAATTTAGAAAACAGCCAAATATCCATGTAAAAGGGAAGGCATTTCAGACTTTAAACAGCGTTTTCAAGTAGAAATATAAAAATAATTTTGAACAAATATGGAAGCATGAAGTAAAATTTGTAACTAGTTTGCTTCAGTCGGCTATTAAACAACCCTATCGCCGCACGATAAATACATAAATCGTTACCCATTGTCAATAAATGGGAAAATAAAGTGGTCAGGGCAATAGGAATTGTAAAGGTCAAGTACAAGTATTCTCATTTTTGGTTTTGAAAAAACAAACCGACGACAAAGTACAAAACACAAATAGAAAAAGTAAAAAAAGTAAAAACAAAAGAGTACATAAACACAAACATAGACAAATACATGTAAAAAAACAGGAATTCGTAGGATTCCCAGTGAAATAATTGGACTATGTACTACAAGTAAAACATAAACTACAGTGTGTATTAATAAGAAAAAGGTGAATAAACGAAAAACAATTTCTATTTTTATTTATGTTAACCGTTTGTCTATCATATGCACATAAATATTATTCTAAGGGAAAACGGGTTTATTTAAATTACTAAATTGTGGTAAACATAAATTATGCCCGTAATAAACACATAAACATTGTGGTAAGGAAAAACAAAGGTTTATTGAAATTATGAAATTATGGTAGACATTTAGTATGCACATCATATAAAATCATATCAAAACAACGCTCAAGATAAATTTACATCAATCCGACAACATGCAGATGTGCAACAAATAAAACAATTCGAGCAGGCCGTATTAGTGATGCACATATATAACAAAACAACTAGACCATGTCGATAGAATAATCATGTTAAACTAATTGTTTGGCAAAAATAATACCGTTCGTGTTTAATACAAACCTTATGCAACAATGGAAGGCTTAATACAATCATCTGTGTACCATCAATGTTCCACCAACAGGTATTCAAAAACAAAAGAAACATACTCCAGAGGAGAAAGTCATTTCCATGGATAATAATGTGTTTCAATCGAGTGGACAATGGTATGAATAAGGATATTGGACAATAGAAATTCGTAAGTTAGCAATTTTTCCTTTTTAATTGTATTAACAAATGCATGTTTGTGTGTCCATAATATTTCACGACGATAAAAGCCGTTTCTGTATATTTTCATGTTTTAAGCACTTGTGTTAAGGATAAAATATAGAACAAAAAAATTAATTAAATCTGGGACTAATGTTAGTGCCAGAATAATTTAAATAAACCCTAGGACCTTTTTGGTGATAACTACACTTTGCAGGCTCTAATGTGGTGCTTTGATGCACACATAAACTCCAAAATCATTTAAGCGTATGTTATAAATAGTCAACTGGCGTTCTGACAGGTAAAAACAGGTAAAGTTCTGATCGATTTATAGGTTAATATATGGGACAAATAAAACCACGTGCAAACATTCCGCACTATTAAGGACTAAATCAATTTAATTGTAGTTACCATGTGCTTAGGAATAAAATAGAGGATATTTGAAAAAAGGAAAGCATTTTTACATCCATTTCATATTATATACATATATTTTATGCTGCAGTAAAAAAAAAATAAATAAATAAATAGATGAGAGTCAGCAGACATATCTTCAAACAACTTGTATAACAATAAACCTGAAAATAAATAACACGGGAGAAAAAACTTCAAATAGAAGATAAAATTAAGCAAGTTTATTAGTAATTGTCAACTTAAGGATTTGTTTAATGACTACGAAACATCATCCTGGCTACTTGCTCTGGCCTCATCCTGAGTCGAGTTTGGTGGAAATTTGCTTAGGAGCTCTTGTATATCATCAAAACACCTAATCATGACAGTTTTGGTATAACCACAGCCAATCGCAAATATCCGTCCATCCATAGACCAGCTTGCTTTAATTTTGCCATCTAAACGTAAGGCATTTAGTTCGTCCATTAATTTTTGTCTGCGGAATGTTAGATTTTCGGTGATGAAGGTGTTGTTACTGTTACCTTTTAGCTTTCGTTTTGCTGAAACCACTGCACTACGCTGGCGATACGAAATAAATCTAGCAATGACCTGAACTTTTTTCTGCGTGGACTTTGCCAATCGGGTGTGTTCTACCGATGTCTTGGAGGGTAAGTGGTATTCCAAGCTCATTGTTACATAGATCTAGCACAATTTTGTCAGTATCAAGTCTGTGGAGTACTGCAAGGAATATTGTGAAAACGCAAGCTGGTACGTCGGGAATATTGCTCTTGTTCGTCTAATCGGGTGTCAAAATCATAAGTTTCAGAAAACTGACGTTTTAATTCAATTTTGTCATTTTTAAGGACTGTAATATCAGATTTGAGATCTTTAATAACTTCATCAAGTTTGCGAATTTTGCTTTCATGTGAAACAAGTTTAAGGACATGAGAATCAATCGTTGATTTTTGATTAGCAATAAGCTTCGACTGGTTTTCAACTTTCTCCTGCAGTGGATTTATTACTTGGGCCAGGTCGTTATACTTTTCTTCAAGCTTTTCCCACACTGATTCACATATTTTGGGAACCAATTTGTTGATAAAAGAATCATCTTTAAGAACCCCACATACTAATTCTTGAATGTTAAATGTGACCCAAGGTTGTCTGGACATAATTTTTTTAACTTTCTCTTCATCGATGACCCTCTCAGTTATGTCTCCAGCTGACATACTCAAAGTCCTTTGCTTGGTTTGTCGAGACAATTGTTTTTGATGCCCAGGAAGATCCTCTGGGCTACATGGTTGTTTGCGTTTGGATGTGTCAATAGTGTCAGTAGAATGGGGGGTTGACTGAGATTTGTTTACATCACCTTTATCCGCCATTTTTGTAGTTGTGTAGATAGTTATACCAGTTCAGTGAGTGATGGTCAAAAAAGGCATAACCTCAATAATTATAAATTAAATGCAGAGACCACATATATATACTCCAACAGTCATTTAAAGCACTAGTTATTCATCTCAAACATTAGTTATTCCACTAGGAATCCTATCCAGACGAGAGAAATTATTTACACGTCCATCACTGTTGAGGCATGCGCAAAAAAAACAAACAATCAGTAACCTTACAGATTTTTCAAAACTTATGCCTCACTGACCGTGTGCTGTATACATGGCAGGACATGCTTACCCTTCCGGAGCACTGATGTCACTCTTCTTTATTGAGAGTTCACACTGTTAGTGCTTTAGTTTTTTGTGTTGTATATGTAATGTTCGTGTGTTTTGTGGACATGTGGTGTCTTTAGTTTTCCGTCTTCTGGTGTTCTTACTTTTGCCTTGTATCTGGACTTTGATTTGTGTAATCTTGTGCTTCGTTCCTTCGGTATTCTACTGTCTTTGTTTTACTATATGTTGACATCTGAAATTGAAAGAATATTGTACATTTTTCATCTTATTTCATCGCTTTGATTCTTTCAGTACATTAGATTGGTTCGAACTAGATGTGCTCTCTTTCCGATCAAACCATATTGAGCATTATGCTTTTTTTTCTTATAATTTCTTATGTTTTGGGGATGACATTTTAGTATTCTGTATTTGAGACCAATGATTTATTTTGTTTTTCTTTATTTTTATCTTTTATTCATTTTTATATTTCTTATTAATCAACAATGAAAAGATATGGAGTAAATGCACATGTGACACAGTCTCTTCAGATCCATGAAAAAAGGAACATTGGAACAATGCTTTTATTGTTGTACTTCATCGTGAAATCAACACAAGGTCTTCAACTTAAGGCTTTCCTCATACTCTTTGTACGTTCAAGACGGTCCATAGCGCCTGTCTGATAGAAATTCATTGCTGAATGTCCAGCAACGCTAAATCGATGTTATTGTTATTTACTAGTTTTTACATCTGTCATGTCTGTTACGGTAAAGTTTAACAAATACCGCATATTTTAACCGACGTAAGCACACTGTGAAATAAAATATGAAAAAGAAAGGAAATGGTGTAAATGTCAAGGAGACAACATCCCATATCCAGGTTAAAACGACCCAAAACAAATGTCTTCTTGAAGAATAAAATTTAATTCAAGTTTTTTTCCTAGAAATTGTAATGCCACGAAAGTTGTGAAAATTGGGTAAGAATGTCACCAAAGATGTAGTACTCCTCAGCAAACGATAAAATAAAGAACATAACATAAAGTCATCAAAAGTAACGCTAAAAAATTCCAACTTGATTTTAGGATGGTCACTCCTAAAAATCATAATATCAAGGTTTGAAATTACTATCTTTATTTATTAGAACATCGATCATACAACGTTTTGAGCAAACAAATATTGATAGGTCTGTGTGCCCGTTTTTGAGATATGCGTGCTTGAAGTTTTGACTGGAAACCGAACTTCTCTTGATTTTTCTCTACTTTGCATAAGAAAAATCGACTTTTGAAATATAATGAAGAATTTCATCAATTTTTTTTCAAAAGTTTATTCAAAACGTATACAAACATATTTTGAAAAGAAAAGTGGGACAGATGTGCAAAATTTTGGAGTGCATCATGATAAAATATGAGAACTCCGAAAGTCAAATACAGTTTCAAAAACTTCAGGAATGACCGTCCTTAATAAAAACCAAAACCAATATGGGATTATACTGGATAGTAATATTTTCTAAATAGCTACGGAAGACAAAATAATCTTAGTTCTACACTTGTTTGTTGCCGCTGGACCGATGCCGCTGCTTGTGGAATGTCAGTCCCCGAGGGTGTTCATCTACCTAGTAGTCAGTACTTCGGTGCTACTTTAAACTTACTTTAAACTTATTTTATTTGCTCAATAACAAACAGCAAAATGGATAAGACACAAGTTAATCCAACTTAGATCGTCTTCTCCATAAATACAATATATTACAATAATATGTAGGCATGCAAGTTCATTAATAAAGTACAAATAAATATTTTTAGAGCAATGAATACAAAAAGACAGAAAAAAGATACACAAAGGATAGAAACGCAGAGTGTATCAGTTGTGTGTGTGCGTGTGTGTGGACTATGCAATTATGTAAATAAGCTCGAAGTATAATCATACTATAAGAAATCGTTTAGAAGTTTTTATATACTCGAATACAGCTCTAAAAACTTCTATATTTTCATTATCGGTAAGCGTTGCACTACCGCTAATCAAAAGTTTGAGCTTCACGTCAAGACATTCGGGCATCCAGACCAAATTATTTAATAAAACACCACGCTGATCAAAATATAATGGACATACAATGAAAAAATGGTTGTAGTCTTCACATGGAGCACCACAACGAAAAGATGGGTTTGATAACACGTTTATTCTAAAAAGATCGTTGTTTAGAAATGTTGCCGAGCATCTAAACTGTGCTAAAATAGAATTAAGCTTTCGTTGTCCAAAGTAATAATAACTTGGGATATTGATCTTCTCTTCACTAGAGTTTTTAAGCAATGATTTAAATTTAGAGAGATTATCTGCATGTCGTGTAGTAAGGTCTAGATTATTCCACTGTCTAATGGCAGAAGGAATGAAAGAATCACTGGTTGAAGATAACCTACAGAAAGGGACAATTATATCTTCACCATTTCTCAAAGGATAAATCGTTGTGCTCTGTATACTTGGTGGTATTAAATTTTGAAGATAAGTAGGGGCATTGCCACTCTGGATATTGTAGAACATATCTAATTTACGTCTATAACGGCGGTGTCTTAACGGATCCCAACCAATTTCCTTGTATATTGCTTCTTTACTTGAAAAAGTTGGTAGTCCAATTACAATACGGGCTGCTTCTAGTTGCATCTGTTCTAATTTATTTGTATATCCAACACCACAATTGTCCCATAATTCACAAGCATATTCAAGAATGGGTCGAATGTAAATTAAATAAAGTTTTTCTAGATTTGACCTACTTAACTTAAATTTTAGTGTTCGTAGAATATTTAAGTGTTTTGAAACACTTGATATCATTTTATCAATATGCGTATTCCATTTAGCATCTGAGCTGAAAGTTACTCCCAAGTGCTTGTGAGATTTTGTGACGGGAATATTTTTCCCATTAAATCTTAAACACATCTCTGAAACTTCAGTATTAGCGAATAACATTATTTCTGTTTTTTCGGGGTTAAATGACATGAGCCACTTTTCCGACCATTCACTTAGTGCACTCAAATCATGATCAATCACGTTTTGAATTTGTGATTGATCATCACTTGAGTAGCTAAAGGAAGTGTCATCAGCAAACAGTCTTGTTAAAGATATAAGTGTCTCTGCAATATCATTGATATAGATAATGAACAATAAAGGTTCCAAAACGGACCCTTGAGGAACACCAGCTTTGACAAGGTTAAGGGACGACATTGAGTTTTTAACAACAACTCTCTGTTTGCGCTCAAATAAATAATCACTGAGCCATTTATGCAAGTTACCATGAATTCCATACGATTTTAATTTATGTAATAATCCTCTATGCCAAACTTTGTCAAAGGCTTTAGAAAAGTCGCAGAACACAAAGCAATTTATCTCTTTTTTTCTCTAGTGAATTTAAGATACAATTATATATTTCTAGTAACTGGTGCACAGTTGAATTTTTAGGAAGGAATCCAGATTGATATTCATATATAAGTTTATATCTATTGAGGTGGTTATATATATATTTGTATACCACACGTTCCATTATTTTTCCTACACAACTTATTAAGGATATAGGGCGATAATTAGAGGGCAATGAATTGTCCCCTTTTTTAAAAATAGCAGTTACGTTGGCAATTTTCCATGACGACGGATATTTGCCTTCATTCAGAGATTTATTAAATATTATTTGTAGGGGCTCAGCAAGTATTTCCGGACAAAGTTTTAACATTTTGTGACTAATTATGTCTGGTCCCGATGCCTTATTCAGGTTTAATATTTTAATGATATCGACAATTTCATCTTTATTTACAAAAATATTATTCAACCCATGGCTCGATATGCAGAAGTACAACATTTTCATCTTGTATATCAGAAATTGAACTAAAATATTTATTCATCAATTGACATTTCTCGTCAACTTCGTATGCAGTATTTCCCAAAGTATCATCGTGTATTATATTCTGAAGAGGGGGGATATTGTGAGAACCGTTGTTTGATTTGACAAGCATTTTCATTATCTTCCAATATGTTTTAGGATTTGATGTATTTTCTAAAATAATATTATCTTGTTTTTTCTCAAAATTTTCTTTTGCAGTTTTTTTAAAATTATTTACTCTATTTCGCTGTTGTTTGTATTTACGAATATTTGATTCAGTTTTGCATTTAAGTGCCAATTTTCGAAGTCTGTCTGCTGACCCGAAAACCGATTTTATTGGAACTTGCCAACTCAAAATTTTGCAAACCTTTGTTTAAAACTAAGGAGTATCTCCCTCATGCATAGCTCTCTTCTTAGCTGAATTTTGGCTTTTCTAATTAGATCCTTTTGGTAATTTGTTCCCTATCAGCTTTTGAAAGGTTTTCGATTAATGGACTTCGAAATGTTTGGTTTGATCTGCACTGATGAGACATAAGTTGTCGAAATACGCCTATGCAGAAAATAGATTAATAGTAGCTTCGGTATTTTGTTGTTTGATCCAAATGAATAATTTAAATACTTACAATCGTTTAAGTTTTTGCATATTGTGGAATATTTTGTCCGGAATCGTTCTGAGTAAT
>MJUU01042441.1:0-17797 GCA_002080025.1 Modiolus philippinarum
CGTGCGTTAGTTAAAGCTGTTCTCACCTTAAACCCTGTATTAGTATCACCAGCGATTGCAACATTATCAGGGTAAATAAAGCTGTTTTTGCCTAGGCTGTTAACATAACCATCTGAAAGTGTAAGCAATGATTTGACGTGATTTGCTAGAGATAAATTATTACAGTCGTAAACTGTTTTTCCGTTTTGGTGGACTGTCATTTGACTAAGAAAATTTGTTACATCTGAAATAACAGATACTGTGTCGTTGTTCGGTGCTGCTCCGTCAGCTAGTTTATCTACTTTGAACTTAATCAAAAAATACCCATTATACCAGTCATAAAACAAAGCCTTATCATTTATGCTAAATTTGTAATCCGTTTTTGTTTGTTGGTGACCATTTGGTGGAGACACTATAGGAGTATCTAGTAAAAAGTTACAATACTCATATCGATCACAGAACTGTGTTCCTCTAAACATTTTTTTATTACTGGATTATTATTTTTCTTTCTTATATAAAAAATGATAGAGTTTATAAGCAGTGTCTTAAACAGGTTAAACAAGAGTCTTGAGCGTTGGAAAAAGAGTAAAACCTATAAGATTTTTGTTTTACTTATGAGATGCTTAAACCGCAAGCAATGTAAAAAATGTGAGTGAACTAAGAATCTAGCCCGTTTTACCCGTCTCAACTGTAGTGAATAACAATTGTTTATTCTCGTTAGTCCCGTAGATAGTAGTTGATATGGGAAAAAGCGGCAGGTTTTCAAAAAACGTTTTTTGAAAACCTGCGGCTTTTTCCCATATCAACTACTATCGGTTGGCTTAACAATATTTTGACTGGTGAAATGATTATGTTTACCATTGTTTTCCCTACACCTTACAGCTTGGACAGGAAATGACGTAAGGAATGGCTATTAGAGGCTGTTGTCAGAAGAGTTGTGTGAGTGTAGGTAATGTCAGGATTTGAGTAATGTTATCGTTTATTGTTCGACTTTTGCTAAAGGTTTGGGGTTATGGTTAAGGTGACGGTTTGTGTTTAGAGTTGTTACGATTAGAAGTTTTGTTTAGAGATTAGAGTTTGTGCTGTGGATTAGGGTTAGAACTAAGGTTTATCGACATTCACAACCATAGAACTTTAGGTTCCGGTTACATGACTTTCGTTGATGATCTTTGCAAATTATGTCACTTCCTGACCCGATACGTCACACTATTTCAGTATCAACTCGACATACATGACATACACTATTATCGGTGCTGAAACACTGCTTATCATTATAGAAAGAATACTTAATCTTATATTAAATAATCATCTATGAAAAAAGAAAATCATTTTGTTATATTAGAAATTGATAGCCAAACAGAACATCAGTAAGAAAGTAGCAAACTGTTTCGATAGGGTTAGCGTCTCCTGTTATCCATATATAATTAACCCCTCAAGTGACAAATAATTTGTCCAAAGTAAAGCGGGCTTAATGTGGAATCTTAGCCGCTTAAGGTCTCTTTAATTTCTCGTTAAATGTGAATAGATCACAAGCAAGCTGCGAGATAGTGACATTATATTCGTTACCTGTGACTCAGTAGCTCTCATAGAATAGTGGGAAGGAAACCAGGCTGTCATTTTGTGACGTGAGTAAAGCCCTTCACCGAGTTTGGCATATAGGGCTTCTTTTTAGATTTAAACAGTAAGAAATTGCAAGAAATTAAATAATTGGTTCGAAAATTTTTTTTCAGCGAAGGTCCAAAGGGTAGTCTTGAATAGTTCAAAGTCTGTGTGCTTGAGGATTAGATCAGTTCTATAATTGATTAATTATGTCATTTTATTGTTTGCAGATGACACAATTTAATGCACCTGATAGAAAATCGTTTTGTTACTTTAATTGATCATCTTGATAAGATGCATCAGTTGGCTACGAAATGGTTTGTAACAATTAATCCCTCAAAAACAGAAACTTTAATTATCTCTAGGGAGACAAACAAACTCGTTCATCCTCCTTTTCTACTAAATGAAATCAACAAATACAGCGTGTAAGTTCTTTTAAAATCTCGGAGCAATTAAACCAATGATGGATCTTGGCATAACCATAATAATTACATTATTGTAAAGCTTATACGAGGCTCAACATAATGAGGAAATTTAAATTTACCTTTGATCTTTTAGTTCTTGAGAAATTATATATATATATATCATTTGTTGGTATTTATTGAGAACGCAGATATTTTAAGGGATACTAATAACTTGGGATTGATTGATTAACTGGAATATATTCCACTAGAAGCTGCTTGTGAACAAATGTCACCTTGGAGTTCACACTATGAGTGCCTTAGTTCTTAATGTCGTCTTTTTATTTCCGGCATTGTGGCTGTCTCACGTCCTTGTTTTGTCTTTGTTTTTCTCTGTTGCCGTTTTTGCCATGTCTTTTGGACTTCGAGTTTTGTAATCATCACTTCCCTTATTCCTCTGGTATTCTACTGTCGTTGTTTCACATCAAAAATTATAAGATGAGACCTAATTCTAGTCAGATCTTTTAATTATAGATGATGTTTTATCTCTAAAATCTTTACAACTCCTCAATTTATTATATTTATCTCAATTCCCCAAATGAACTTGAAATTAAACAGACCACGGATGTACACCAAATCAGCATACTTCACGGACTTTTCCCTTTAAATTGCCGACTCGGGGAAACTTAAAATCTAAAGTTTATGACAAACGTGATGATTGAAGAGTACCATACCCATTTTTCCAGCATAAGGAGTCTACCTCTCACAACTCATTCGCTACTGTTGGGCATGAAATGTGTACGTTGATTTCGTCAACTGAGCGAATTTGATATCTCAAATGCTACTTTAGCCGGAGTTATGTTCAATCATTGTTAATATTGTCACTCAGCCATGTTTATGGTCGTCATTACGATTTAACAGTAACTTTATCTTTAATGAGGATGGACATCTTTTAATAGATCCCGGTTTATTACTGGATTGTCACATTGACATTACACCGGACTTTTCCCTTTAATTGTGAGGGTTGTCACATATGAAGCAGGTCATGGTACCTTTCCATCTGATGACACTCTTATTTTTTTAGGTGCACTGTTATCGATTTATTTTTGTGGCTTTTGTATTAGTAGTTAAGAAATGACAATTCTGCCACAAAACCATTTTCAAGCCAAAAATCCCACATAAGACCCCATCCCGGGATGCAAATTTGTATTGAGCGAGTCGGGTATGCTGAAAAGTGCTGGGAGGCAAGGCACCTGAAGCGTGGAGGGTCTTTTCCGATGGGGAAATACCTCGTCGGAAAAGATTATGTTCTTGTGTAAATCTTACTAAATTACCTCCCCTAATTTTCGGGGGGGGGGGGGGGAATAGCATTTTTGCAAATTATTCGCGCCAGAGACTAAGGAAGGGAGAAAGAACCGGCCAGATTTCTTGAAATATGCCCCTGATGAGATTTCAATAATTTTCGCCGGGGTCCGAAGGTATGCAGGGGAAAACTTTGCAATTTATTTTGGCCAAATGACCTTCTCCAAGCATTTACTTGAATCGTGTAATTTAAATACCGGTTGAAAATCTATAATTAGTAACGCTATGCACAAGCCTGATGATCGAGAAATATCACCAGTCCACCTAAAAAAATTTCCAAATTTGAATAGTATATATAAAATCATGCCATCCAAGATTATCATGGATCGCTTCGAAGATTCCGTCTGCGAAGATAGCAGACCAAATACATCTCCCGAAATGCAGAAATTCTGCAATACCCCACTGAAAAGGAAGAAGGGGCAGCTTTGCAAGGGCAAACCGGGGAAAGACGGGCTTTGCTGGAGGCATACCCAGCGGCAAAACGACGCCGATCAGCCGATCNGGAACTTTAGGGTGGCCGAGACCATGGGGGAACTTAGGAAAATCGCCAAGGAGGAAGAGGTGAAGGAATATAGCAGGAAAAATAAGCTCGATTTGGTTTGGTGCGGCTCATTGAGTCGGCGACCGACCGGAAATTCAAACGCCGAGAACTATCCACCAGGAAGCAGCTCAAGGCGATTGCGAGGCGGATGGGGATCACCAATATCTCCCGGCTGAAGAAAGATCAGCTGGTCGAGAAGGTGAAGCAGAGCATTGAAGAAGCCGCAGACCTCATCGAGGTTGGGGACAAGCGGGAGGCCGTGGTTGGGGATTTTGGCATGGTGATCATCAAGCCCAAGACTCAGCAGGACGTGGAGACTTTCATCAAGCTAAGCTTGGGTAAAATCCGAAGCAAGACTTC
This sequence comes from Modiolus philippinarum, assembly GCA_002080025.1. Lineage (NCBI taxonomy): Eukaryota > Metazoa > Mollusca > Bivalvia > Mytilida > Modiolidae > Modiolus > Modiolus philippinarum. Next base: position 4,243 of record MJUU01042441.1, read on the forward strand.
GGAGGGGCTGGTGGAAAAGAAGGGATTGAAAGCGGAAATAATCCTGCACGTGGAGATGGTGAAGATCAGCCCGGCGACCAGGGAGAATAATTACGCCAACCCTAAATTCCGGTCGGCCTTGATGGTTATCACCGAGTCGGCAGATTTGGACGAAGTGATAGCGCGGATGGAGGATAAGGTCATTGAGAGCATGGCAACATTCTAGTCTGGGTGAGGGGGAGCGGATGGACCATTGGGCGCGTGAAGAAGCTGGAGATTCAGCTGAATGAGTACAAGCCCCTAAAGGAAAGCTCATATATCCAACTTCCCAAGAAGCTCGCCGCTAAGAAGGCAATAGTAAACGTGCAAAATGAGGATCAGCAGTGCTTCAAATGGGCGATCCTCTCAGCCCTCCATCACGAGCTCAGATTCGACGGCATCGACTTCCCGGCCTCACTTCGGGCAATCAATAGGTTCCAGAAACTCATACAGATTCGATATGGGGAAGAAGGGAGGGACCTACCCTATGAAGATATCCGAAAGGGATGAGGCCGGGCAAAGCACGTGGATCTCATGCTAGTGGCTAACGACGAGACGAAGCACCACTGCTGGATGAACAATCTCTCGCGGCTCTGGACGGCGCAGGTGAGCGATCACGACGGGGAAGCTTACTTCTGCCGCCGATGCCTGAATCACTTCACTCGGCAAGAAAAGCTTGACCAGCACATGGAATATTGCGGTCAGAGGAAGGTGGTGAAAAGCGAAGGGAGCTACATCAGCTTCTAAAACAACATCCGGTCGATCAAGGTGCCATTCGTCGTGTACGCAGACTTCGTGTGCTTCACGACCAAGTTGGGGCCTGAACCGACAAAGGCTGGTGTAGACGGAATCATGCAGCTGCTGGAGCGCATGATTAAGACTACCATCCAGAAGGCGGAAGAGGGCGAGCCGTCAAAAACCCCGTACCAAGATCCTCCAGAAGCACGTCCCATCGGGATTCTGCTACCTATTCAAGTGCTTCGATGAGACGGTATTCGCCAAGGAGCCGGTGATCTACACCATGCAGAAGGAAGAGGAGGACATGGGTCAGATTTTCGTGGATCGGCTGACGAATGACATCCGGGAGATCTATCAGCAGAACGATTTCAAGAAAGCCCTTGGTGATGACGGAGGAAGGTAAGATCGCCCTCGCGGAAGCCACCAAGTGAGCTGCGCACAATGAGTGCAATCTGAACTATCAGGCGCCGAAATTCACTCCGGTCATCTTCCATAACCTGGCCGGCTACGATGCCCATCTCTTCATCAAGGCACTGGGGGCTACTGAGGGCAAGATCGACTGCATCCCTAACACGGAGGAGCGCTACATCTCACGCACCAAGAGCGTGGCGGTCGGCTCAAACGAGGATAAGGAGGGGAAAGAGAAGACGTTCTATCAGCACCTGCGATTCATCGATAGCTTCAAGTTCATGGTGGCAGGCCTGCAGAAGCTGGTAGAATCCACGCCGGCCGATGCCTTCACCAATATGAGGCGGGAATTTTGGCCAAGCCGATGGATCCGGAGCTCTTCAAGATTGGGCACTTTGAATTGGAGAATGGGCGAAGCATCACCTTGCGCGAAGTGATCGACCGGGAAAAGCTGAGACATATCGTGACGCATCCGGAAGACTACGAGCTGGGGAGTAGATATATCAAGGGGACAAGGTGGATAAGGCTGCTCAGCTGACGCTCTTGAGAGATAACTTGGTCCGCACCAATGCCCTGGGTGAGTGCCCGATGAGATATTACCAGCGCCACGACTTCGGGAGGTATTGGACGGGCGAGAAAATCAGCCTCCAGAATATCAGCCGCCGCATCAGGCATACCCTATGCGTAGATCACATGATCGATATCGATATGAAGAATGCGCATCCGACTCTGCTCTCCTGGTATTGCCACGAAAATGGGATCGCGTGCATGGGGCTCGATGCATATATCAGCGACCGGGAAAGGCTAATTGCAGACCTCATGGCCTACGAGGGAATCAGTCGGGACGACGCCAAAACATACCTGCTCGCCATCATCAGTGGGAAGATCACCAGACTCAAACATGACGCACCAGCCTGGCTCCGGGACTACTATGGGGGATCAGGCAGATCATGGAGGAAGTGATCAATCTAAATCCTGACCTGCATAAGCTCGCCTGCGAATCCAAGGAGAAGAGGGGGACTGAATACAATATCGAGGGCACGACTGTGAATTACGTCAAGTGCTCCCTGGAAAATAAGGCTCTGATGGCGGCTTTCGATTACCTGACCGAGCAGGAGATTGAGACGGGGGCGCTCGTATTCGACAGGCTGATGATTCATAAGAAGGGGGTCCCGCGCACCAGACTGCCCGAGATTCTCAAAGGCTGCTCTCAGAGGGCGAAGGAGGTCGTCGGGCTTATATCACCTTCAAGGTCAAGGAGATGGATGAAGGGTACGATATCCCCACCGCGGAGATCGGGCAGGAAAGCCATCACTTAGACCTGCTTCTGCGCAAAAGCGTCTACCCCTACGACTATATGGGTAGCTTCGAGAGGCTCCGGGAGACCCAGCTGCCGCCCAAGAAAGCCTTCTTCAGCACGCTCACCGGTGAGCATGTCAGCGAGGAAGATTGCGCTCACGCTAAAAGGGTCTGGGGGCTTTGGATGCAAGACCATGCGCGATTACCACGACCTCTCTCTCGAGACTGATATGGTCTTGCTCACCGACGTCTTCGAGAATTTCTGCGAGATCTGCATGAAGCACTATGGCCTCGATCTGGCGCACTACTACACAGCGCCAGGGTTAGCTTACGACGCCGCGCTCAATGTCAGCGATATCAAGCTTGAGCTTCTCATCGACCCCAATATGCTGCTCATGGTTGAGAAGGGGATTCGCGATGGTCTGATCATGGCGCCTCAGAGATGCGCTCGGGCGAATAATCCCTACGTGCAAGATTTTGATCCGAGCAAGCCGACCAACTTTCTGATGTATCTGGACGCGAATAATCTCTACGGGTGGGCGATGAGTCGGGCCCTGCCCACCGGAGATTTCCAGTGGATCGATCTCTCGGAAGTCCCGGACCTCAGCACGCTCGGCGAACAGGATGAGCAAGGATTCATCTTGGAAGTGGATCTCGAATATCCCAGGGAGCTCCACGATCGCCACAACGATTATCCCCTCGCGCTGGAATCCATGGTGATCAATGGAGTCAGGAAGCTGGTGGCCAACCTCCACGACAAGGAGAAAAACGTGGCCCACTACGTGAATCTCAAGAAGTATCTTGCCCGGGGTCTGAAGCTGAAGAAGATTCATAGAGTCATCCTATTTACCCAGAGCCCATGGCTGAGGGCGTACGTGGAGAAGAATACGGCCTACAGGGCGGTAGCATCCGCCAAGCCCAACTTCAAGCGCAGGACGGTCTTCAGCGAAGATCTGGCTGCCGTCCATCTGCATCGCATCAAGCTGGTCTTCGATAATTCTATCTACCTAGGATTCTCCATCCTGACTTATCTCAGACCCCGATGGCCGACTTCGTCTACGATAACCTAAGCCCCGGTATGGCGACCGACTCAGCATCTGCTACACGGATACGGATAGCTTGATCTGCGATATCCAGACGGCGGACGTATACAAGAATATGGCGGAGAGCGTGCAGCAGTGCTTCGATACGTCAAACTATGCCCCAGACCATGCCTTCGGGATCCAGGCCGGCGTAAATAAGAAAGTGCTCGGCAAATTCAAGGATGAGTGCGGCGGCCACCCGATGACCGAGTACGTGGGTCTCCGGCCGAAAGCATATCAAAGTGGATCGCGAGGAGTGCAAGAAGGATTAGGGCGTAAAGAAGAGCGTGGTCGAGACCTAATTGACCTTCACCGTCTATAAGGAGTGCCTGGATACGGACAAGGAGAAATATCGCTCGATGAATATCATCCGCAGCCGGCTCCAACAGGTCCTGACTCTCGAGACGTGCAAGAAATATCTCTCCTCCAACGATGATAAGCGCCACATCCTACCCGACGGCATCAGCACCATCGCCCATGGTCACTTCCGAATCCCAACCCCTTTCCAGCCCAGAATTTCTCGAGGTCCGTGAGCCTCGGGAAAATCTCGTTTCGCCGCCTCATCTACTCTTGGCAGGCTCTGACGGGTGCGGATGCCCATCCCTCCCTAGATAAATGGATAAGCCCCTGACCAATCTTGAGCTCGATAGAGTCGTGAAGAATCTGCATATCCCTCACTTCAGAGGCGTCTTCATGCGCGAAGGCCTACTAGCCAAGCCCAAAGATCTCGAGTGCGCCATCCTGAATCATGATGATCTCGCAGGCCCCGGGACTCACTGGACGTGCTGCTTCGAGGACCGCATCCGGAGAATCTACCTTGGATCATACGGATTGTCGCCACCCACCGATCTGAGACGATATCTGGCCGATCGACCATAATATGGACGAAATTCAGCCCCGCGGATCGGTCATCTGCGGCCATCTCTGCCTTTACGTCTTGAAGCGACTATCGGAAGGCTGGACCTTCGAGGACGTCGTCTTCTCCCTGTTATAGATAAAGTATGATCGATAAATTTGGTCTAAGTGTGGGCCTCACCCGAGGGCCGACCGGGAGGATGAGATCGAAGAGGATCTGGATATGAATTTCAATCGCATCGTCAATCTCAAGTATCCAAAGAAAAATAATGACGGCGCGACGAACAGATTCGTGAAGCAATCCTAGAAGAGGCCGAGAAGAATGACGTCATGGCCCTGAGGAAGATTCTGGACTCGAAGGAGGATATATCGGATTGCAGCAATACCAATGGCGGCCGGAGAGACGTGGATATTGATATGCAGAAGAATCGCGTGCTTAATCTCCCACTCCCCCGGATGGATAATGAGCCCATCACAAAAGCCGTCTACAACTGCATGCAAGCAGATTAAGGCTCATTAAGGCTCTTCGTCGGGCTGAAGCATGCGTAAATCAAGACTTTCTGGTGTCCCTTGATCGAGACCGGAAAGCCATCTGAGATCACTGCCAGTCGGATTGATTCACCCATGAATTGAAAGACTTAGTATAGCCCAACCATTTCACGAAGATTTCCTTGACCCCACCCCTGGTTCGTCGCCGCAGGATATCCTCGTTGCGATAGATATCCTGGTCGGTGCGCTGGAGCTCGGGCTCGTAGAAGGATCTCCTCACCGTGGAAATCCTTGAGACGATAGGTCGGCGGCTGAGTGCCAAAGACCTGCGAGACGGTTAGGATTTCCTCTTTCCAGTGGGGCGTATATCCCTTCTCGAAGATGCCTTTATTCTTGGCGATCCGGACCCTATCCCCGGGCTCGAATCGTGGCGGCTGCATTGGCGGAAGAACTCCGTAGAGATTCCAGAAAACCTTCGCATGATCCTCCTTCTGGCTGGCGCGGCAGGAGTCATCTTGATGGATCGTGGGAGAGGGCGCTCATATCTACGAGATCGGCGGCGCAGGTATCGTCCATCCCGCCCACCACCACGTGGCTCTTCTAAAACTTGCGACGGACGGGCTTGTGCAGCTCTTCGGTGAGCTGGTTGGACCAGCGCACTTTTTTTTTCTCAACCCCTAGCCCAAATCGTGCCTTGGTGTCGATGATTGGTCTGACGATATTTCGATCCATGCGCTCGCTGGCTGTGGGCTGCTGGATGCCGTCCAACTCGTTGAGCATGGTCTTATCGCAGATGGAATTGCTGGCGGTCGTATCCTGATGCTGGGCATACCCGGTCACAGTATTGATTGTAGAGGCCCGCGACGGGGTAGAAACTAAAATTCATGAAAATGTCATAAATTTTAGAATTAGAGAAATAAACTCATCATTTGCAAGTCGTTGATTATCACAGTTCCACTATCTCAATGGTTAAACATAAATTTCTGTGATGCAAAAAGCTCGAACTTTTTAAGTTTAACCCTTTCGACAGTAGAACTAAGATAATCAACGACTTGAAAGGATAGATTCTATATATCCATCACGTGCTATCCGTACACAACTAGTGTGCACGAGGAACAATGACAGTAACTTGAACAAAAATTATATATTTTCTTTGGCTTTTCTACAATTTTGCATGAATGCTATGAAACAGTCTTCTTAATCGAAATTACACATTTGCATAGTAAAAAATTTACGAAAGTCTTTACTTGAAGTTCGGGATCGAGTACAATTTTGACAGGTAATTTCTGTTACATGTCATAAGGTCACTTTCTTATTCTTTGTATTTTCTGCGCGTTTGCCCCCAAATTAATGACTATGAGGCCGAAATATTGGCCATTTCACGTCTGTCTCCTCTTTAAAATTTCGTTTCGCTCTTAGATTATATGTTCTTGTCTTTTTTACCTTTTACTGTTCTTAATCTTGTTTTTATACCATTCTCTAGACAGAGTTCGTTGCGATTTTTGTTCATAACAAACTATTGCATAACATTTATTTTCATATATCATTCTTTTTTATGTTTGTCTATTCTACTTTCTCTTTTACTTTTATCATTCCCGTCTTTTCCTTTTTTGAATTTGCCACTCTCAAAAGCTTTAAAATAGAAAAATGTCAAGTGGTCAAATCACGTGACCAAAACAGGAAAAGGTTGTGGTAGGTCTGCATTTTTCAATCCTTGAAAATGATTCACTTCAAACTTGTGTGTGGTAACCCTAATTCGAATAACAAGTCAGAATTCAAGATAATGCTTGTATAATTCTTAACTAATTTGATTTTTTATTAATCGCCGATGTAATCTCTGTATTTTATAAAGTTATATTGTTTACACTATCCAGATATAGATCTAGATATTCGTGTTATATATATATATACATTTATCGACTAAACCTTTTCACTAAATTTGATTATGTATTTTAAAAATTCTAAAACTCGACATTACAATAGTGTTGAATTACGCAAGGTACCTACACTCAACGTTCTATATTTTGAACTTCGATATTACAATAATGTCAACATATATGACGGTCATTAGGATATAAACAATAATTCTATAAATATATTTCAAAGGCCGCCGAAATTTATCAGACAACAGACCCAAGGTAAGATCTACATTTGCTTTATTTGTTCTCAATATCTATTCCTGGTTGTGTACCGAATTATTTATTTGTAATGTTCAGTGTAAGCCTTACTCCCGGGCTTTCCGAGTATAGACTCACTAAATGTAAACAGCTATTGCACATGTATTTTCTACTTTTGACAGTCCCCACTAGTCAGTTCCCACTATTGAGTGTTGTGGAAATTCTACCATAGGGGTTTTTATCCAAACGGAGAGATGGAACAGCTGTTTACCGTTATGGTACGCGACTATGTTCTAAGCTAAGCCAACATTGGCTGGAGACAGCTGCTTCCATTTAATATATATGTATTGCTCCTCGACAGTACTGGTATCACAGAACAGAATTTCCTTCTGAAAACTTGCTAAAAACTGGAAAGGATAAAATATTATCTCTTCCAATGAAGCAAATAACTAAATACCGAAGTCACTGTGAATTTACTTTCTGAATATGCGCATTTCGACAACTTATGTCTCATCAGTCCAGATAAAATCTTAACGTTTGGAAGACCATAAACTCAAAGATGTTTAAAAACTGATAGAGAACAAGTAACCAAAGTGATCTAAATTTAAAGCCAAAATCAACTAAGGACAGAGCTTTGCATGAGGGAGATACTCCTTAGTTTTCACATTAAATTTACAAAATTTTAGATATTGGAAGGTTTAAAAAATAATCGGCTTTCGGGTCAGCACCAAAGTACTGACTACTGGGCATCTTACAATATTTGTTCCTAACGGAATATAACAATTTTCCAAAATTGTTCCGAAAGAAGTTATATGATGTCAATGTTTATAATATATCATTCATATATTATTCACATGAACCTTTGTTAGATGGAACAATTATACGTGGACAATGGGGGGAGTTTGAATCGGTTAAATTAAAAAAAATGTCTTGTTTGAAAAGAGAGGAAAGACCATGAAACATCGACAATGGCTAAAATGACAATTACATGCTAAAATGACAATTACATTGTAAAATGACAATTACATTGTAAAATGACAATTACATGCTAAAATGACAATTACATTGTAAAATGACAATTACATTGTAAAATGACAATTACATGGTAAAATGCCAGGGAAAACACATGAAAATCACAAATAAGACAAAAGACGTGGTACCGGCACTAGCAAAAGCCAGCGGCAATGGTTAAACCGGTTTATGGTTACCCAAACCTCCCTTTTCCCATATACAGGCCTTCAAGCGGCCCTATATTTCCTATAATTCCTATAAAATCCCTATCTTTTTAAAAGTGCCCTATAAACCCTATATTTTGACTTAAAATGGGCACTTTCCCTATATTAACCCTATTATTTCATTTTTACAGCTCGAGTAGAACTCCATCTTTACTTTTCGTCGATAACAAATACTTTTTTAAAAACATTTTAGCCTCCCTTCGCTCGGCATGGAACATCACATAATACAACATTTATTATTTTTTGCATTAGCTTCTTCCTACATTGTTGTAAATACTGAATTTATACATTTTGGGCATTTTGTGCACATGTATTTTAAAATATCAGGTACAGAAAATATTAACGAGTAAAAAATAACCCTATATTTTCCCTATTTTTGGTGACATTTCCCCTATAATTCCCTATTATTCAGGCAAAAACTGCCCTATTAAAAGCCCTATTTTTTAGCCCAACTCCACTTGAAGGCCTGCATATAGTATAATAAATATATGAATAAAACCCAATACAAGTATAGACTACTAAATCCGGGAACACAATCTGGGAAGGAGAGAAAAGGACAATACGTAATTTTGAAAGTGGGTACTCGCTGCTAATCTGCCGGCTAGCAAAAGGAGCCTCCTAGTCCATGTAGTCTGTTGGTAAAACACTGTCGCACTACGGAAGAAAAATCAAACTCAAAACTTCCAGAAGGGTTTGGTCAAGAATCATCATAAAATTTCAATAGACATCGGCAGTATCAGTGAGAGGCCAGTAAAATTTTCAGGTCACCAGATCTCAAAGCTAATTTTACTGATGCTAGCAGAATATCTTTTCGATATCTCCTATTAGTTAAAGAATTTAAGTTACTTCCCAGCTTTTCTGGATTTGTAATCAGTTTCTGGTATTTTTAACAACATTACCGTAAAGCCAAGGAATAGAAATGTCTTTAGTAATAAGCTGTTTGCGAGTTTTACGCCATATTTAGATATCAAATGTTCATATCTATCATAAAACTTCGTAAGTGTATTCAACAACTTATGAAATCTGTAACACTGTTGTAAAAAATTGGTTGTGGTAGAACAAATCCTGCGAATCGTACCAGTTAATTGAGAAATATTCACCCCGTAGGATGGAGCTAGAGGAATGTCATCGTCAAGAAAAGTGAAATTAGTAATAATGAAATCAAAATCATCCCTTTTATCATATACTTTAGTTTTATTTTACCAGAGTCAATAATGATAGTTATAGATCCAGAAAAGGGCAGTAATTGGAATCACTGTTTGCTTTTTTTAATTTCAGTTCCTGTGGGTAAATGATGTCCACACAATCTAAAAACTGGGGATGGTCGATATACCTGCTGTTATTATTATTGAAAATAGAAATAAGTTTATCACTGTTTTGTATGGTTCCGTTTTGAAGGTTTTTATGAAGTCTTGCTCGTACCAGAACAGAAAAAGATCGCCAATTAAAGGTGCACAATTTGTACCTAATGGAATTCCTATGACATGTTGATAAATAATTTTGCTTAAACGAACAGAAATGTTGTCAAGCAAAAGATTGGGTACATTAATCATATCATCACATGTTCAGGAACAATGATGATTGTAGGTAATATTAGAGAAGAGAAGAATCTTGCTTTTTGTTAGAAATTAAATAAATACCGAAGTTACTGTGAATTTAGTTTCTGCAAATGCGCATTTCGACAAATTATGTCTCTTCAGTGCAGATAAAATCTAAACATTTGGAAGACCATAACTCACAATTATTTATAAACTGATAGAAAACAAATAACCAATATGAACAAATGAACTGCAAAATACCATTTAATAAGTTGTCCCAATTTGAATTTAATCAAATTATGTGGGAGGGATGTATAAAGAGTAGAAAAATCATAAATATCGATGAATCAAACTGGTATTTTAATTGATTGCAGTTTATCTGAAACTTCAATAGAATTTTTCACACTCCAAAAGTAATTTACACCAGAGTTTTGATAAGTTTTTTTCACAGTATTTAAAAACCAACTCCTTTGTATGGATAAATTAGTAGTAGAACACTTACTACATGCCGAAATGAAACGATGTTTGAGGGGATTTTTTGTGAAGCTCAGGAACCAAGTACATGATATGCAAGGTGTTTTATTTAGAAGGAGCTTCAAAGCATTTCTGTATCCTTATAATGTTGTTTGGTTAACGTTTTTTTTTTCGTCACAATTTTATCTTTAAACAAATTCAGAGCATGTTTGTCTGCACTTTCTCGTTTGCACCATTTTTTACAATAATTGATTACTGCGTCTTGGTATCAAAATATGCAATTTTCTAAAGAATCTTCGAACTTCTTTATCTACAATGATATTAAGTATCCCCGTTATTATATGTTCGCAAGGGTCAAAGCGAAATGGAGATGTGGAACACTCTCAAAATCGGCAGGTAATAGAAGAGTAATTGAATAAAATGCTTCTACTATTTTTTTTTATAAGAAAAGGAAATGACAGGCATGTCCTCATTGTCAAAATAGACGGGTACAAGTTGTTGTATATCTGGGTCCCGAAAAATGCCTGCAAAATCAATAAGGTCAATTCCTTTTTTAATATATTTGATTTTCAGAACTTGTGTTACTAGTTCATTGGGTTTGTCGATGCTCGGATAAAGCCGATGAAAGCAGAATACATCAATAATTTTAGAGCATCCATACAGCTGACCATTAACATAGTATCACAATCAAGGGAGACTTTAAATATCCATTTTATAAAGTTGTGATACAGGAATTGAACAAAGTTTAATGAACAAGCCATGCCGCCCATTGTTTCTGAAAACAGTATATTTACGAGGTTTTTAGGTTGGTTTTTGATATTATAATTTACTCTTTGACCATGTGACCTGCGATGACGTAATGTCGGAGAACAAATATAGAAGCACACTGAGAAATGTTTCCATGACCCATGATGTTATCATTTAACCCTAGTAGATAAGCTGTCTGTAGTTTTTGGATTCAAGACGGTTTATATTCTATTCTAGATCTTACAAATTCTCTCTTTGATTGATCAGGGGATTTTTCAACAATTTCTAGCTTTACTGATGTCACATTCATATTAATTTGAAACCAAAATTTATAAAGACTTCAGCACAGAGCAGTAGCCCAAATGAACAATAACAAGATCAGCCATGTCTGACTTGGTCTCAATGCTATAAACATTTACGTGTAACCTAATTTAGAATGAAGTTTGATCAATTCTTCCAAATACACAGGACCAATGCTTTTAAATTGTATTCGACCCGCTGCGATCAGTTAACCCAATACACATGTATGATTGGGTTGATGTCCGCCAAACTTGATAAAAGAAGATGTCCTTTAGAGCTACGGTTCCACGACTACCCTTACTGTCGATTGCAAGATGATAGGTCAGTTAGAATAGGAAAAAACATCGAGAAATATGTTGTAAATATTATTTGTGAGGAGACATTTGAATAGGTAATTCGATTTATAACATGTTGAAAAAAATGGCACAGCAAACACTTAGTTTAAGCTAAAATGCCAGGGACTGTATATGCTCTAAGCCGCTGCTTATACAAACAAGGAACTAGCAGTCACAGCCGGGATTTAGATGGTTATTTATTGTGTCACACTTTGATCCACACTTCTTTTATTACAGGCACAAAACAAAATGGAAGTTGATGTATCTTCACCTTTAGATTTAGTAAGCTTCATATTTAGTTCCGACTCTCCTCAGCATAGTAGTATAGAATCTGAAGAAGATTCATGTATTTTAATTGAAAGTCCGTCCAACATTACACCTTTGACAGGCAATGAACCAACGCATTCTTCTTGTAACCAATCACCAGAAGTTATAGGAAACTTATTACCATATTCAACAAACAACCAATCACTAGATTCAACAGACAACCGATCATCAGACTCGTCGGATAACCAATCAGCAGCTTCGACAGTTAGCATACCTAATGATCATGGTAACAAATATTCAAATAAAGTTAAAAAGCGATATGGCAACTGTCCACCTGATGGTAATCTTCTTCCACCATGCAGAGTTTGCGGTGAAAAGGCATCGGGTCTTCATTATGGTGTGAATACATGTGAACCTTGTAAGGTATGGACATTTTTTATGACAAAACTGATACAGTAAGAGCTAATCTCGTTTGACTAAAGCAATCATGTTTTTATTGAGTAAAAACTCACGAAAACGTTTATTCCCCAAAACGCAATTATTATCTACTTAAAATAAACTCCAATTCAACCTTTTTTACTTTTAAACAGAAAATCCTACAAGGAGGTTATGCTGATGTGCCGGTTAGCTTCTAGAATCAATAAAGGTACAACCATAACACCGGCAGTAGATTACCGAAGGGACAAAGAACAATATGATATAAATCAAAGTCCAGAGACGAGACAAAAGTAAGAAGATGGAAGACCAAAGACGGTACACAGCCACAAAACACAAACACTACAAGTACAACAACAAATACTAAAGCCCTAACAGTATAAACTCTTGAAAAAAGTGACATAAATTATGTAAATCATTTATTATTATATTTGCTGTCTTTTAAATTGGTTTCATCTAAAAATGTCAATTTGGCATCACTCCCACAACGTATTTCTCCGAAATTAATACGATTTTAACGTTAATGTCAATAGAAAACATTTTCTCATTGAATTGGTAAAAGAGAGCCGACGATTTATTAATCTGAGGCAAATATCCTACTTCAAACATTCTCTTCATCAGGTTTTTAAACGGCTTTCTTAATAAGGTTTTTGGAAGTGTTATGTATTCCGTTAGCAATTTTCGGAGCAAGTCTATTTTTGTTATTATTATTATTATTTTTTTTTTGCTGAAAGTCTGAAATTAAAGAAAGCAGCTGGAAAATAATGTTTACGGTACTTACTTTTATCCTTGTACGTATGTATTTACGGTACTTACTTTTATCCTTGTACGTATGTATTTACGGTACTTACTTTTATCCTTGTACGTATGTATTTACGGTACTTACTTTCATCCTTGTACGTATGTATTTACGGTACTTACTTTCATCCTTGTACGGTACTTACTTTCATCCTTGTACGGTACTTACTTTTATTCTTGTACGTATGTATTTACGGTACTTACTTTTATCCTTGTACGTATGTATTTACGGTACTTACTTTTATCCTTGTACGTATGTATTTACGGTACTTACTTTTATCCTTGTACGTATGTATTTACGGTACTTACTTTTATCCTTGTACATATGTATATACGGTACTTACTTTTATCCTTGTATGTATGTATTTACGGTACTTACTTTCATCCTTGTACGTATGTATTTACGGTACTTACTTTCAT
>MJUU01042441.1:37517-52246 GCA_002080025.1 Modiolus philippinarum
GGAAAATTCAACATTTTCCGATTTCAATGAAATTTGGTTTCCAAATACATATTGATGTTCACAATAGTCCTAAGTTGGTCCCCTTTCAAAAAAGTGTCTGTCAAGTCCGCATCATATCCAAGATGGCCACCAGCGCGTGAAGCCTGGTTTTATCATTGGACCCTATGGGAAGGTATTCAAAGATATTCTTCTCTGAAGCCGCAGAGCCAATCGGAACCAAATTTGGCCAGAATAGTCGTTAGGTGGTTCCCTTTCAAAAATGAGTCCGGCAAGTCTGCACATCATCTAAGATGGCCACCAGCGGGGAACTTAGTTTAACATTGGACCCTATGGGGAAACATATTCCAAGATCTTCTCTTCTGAAAGTACTTGGCCAATTGGAATCACACTTGGTCACAATGGACCTTAGTTTGTCCCCTTCTTAAAATGTGTCTGGCTTGTCTGAACAGATTCAAGATTGGCATTCAACATTGGTATTATTATTTTTGACTGTATTTGTCAGCAATGGCCCAGGTGAGCGATACAGGCTCTTGAGAGCCTCTTGTTTCATAAAGGTAGGGGTATTCTGCTAAATAAACAAATCAAAAACTAAGGGTACGGTTATCCTGCTGAATAAACACAAAAAACAAAGGCTAGGAATATTCTGCTATATAAAACAAGATAAAAACTAAGTTTGGGATATCCTGCTATATAAACAAGAAAAAAATAAGGATAGGCATATCTTGCCATATAAACAAGACAAAAACTTAAGGTAGGGGTATCCAACTTTATAAACAGGACAAAAACAAAGGGTAGGGGTATTCTGCTAAATAAACAAATCAAAAAGTAAGGGTAGGACTATCCTGGTTAATAAACAAAAAAGAAAAACAAAAGGTAGTGATATTCTACGATATAAACAAGACAAAAACTAAGGGTATGGGTACCCTTAGTAAACAAGAAAAAACATAGCGTAGGGATATTCTTCTATATAAACAGGACAAAAACTAAGTTTGGGGATATCCTGCTATATAAACAAGACAAAACTAAGGATGGCGGTATCCTCCAATGTAAACAAGAACAAAAAACTAAGGGTAGGTGTAATCTGCTATATAAACAATACAAAACCTAGGAATAGGGATATCCTGCTATATAATCAAGACAAAAACTAATAGGAGTATCCGGCTATATACATGTAAAAACTGAGAGTAGGAGTATCCTGCTATATAAACAAGACAAAACTAAGGGTAGGTGTATCCTGCTATATAAACAAGACAAAACTAAGGGTAGGAGTATCCTGCTATATAAACAAGAAAAAACTAAGGGTAGGAGTATCCTGCTATATAAACAAGACAAAACTAACGATTGGAATATCCTGCTATATAAACAAGACAAAACTAAGGGTAGGGGTATTCTGCTTTATAAACAAGACAAAACTAAGAGTAGGAGTATCCTGTTATATGAAGAAAACAAAACTAAGAGTAGGAGTATCCTGCTGTATAAACAAGACAAAACTAAGGGTAGGAGTATCCTGTTATATGAACAAGACAAAACTTAGAGTAGGAGTATCCTGCTACATTTTGTATATAAACAAGACAAAACTTAGGGTAGGTGTATCCTGCTATATAAACAAGACAAAACTAAGGGTAGGAGTTTCCCACTATATGAATAAAACAAAACTAAGGGTAGGAATATCCTGCTATATAAAAAGGAAAAACTGAGGGTATGGGTTTCCTGCTATATAAACAAAGAAAAAAACTAAGAGTAGGAGTATCTTAAACTAAGAGTAGGAGTATCCTAAACTAAGGGTAGGAGTATCCTGCCATATAAACAAGGAAAAAACTAAGGGTAGGGGCATCCTGTTATATGAACAAGACAAAACTACGGGTAGGAGTATCCTTCTATATAAACAAGGAAAAAACTAGGGGTAGGTGTATCTTGCAATATATGAACAAGGAAAAAACTAAGGGTAGGGGTTTTCTGCTAAAAAAACAAATCAAAATCTAAGGGTAGGATTATCCTGCTTAATAAACAGAAAAAAAACAAAGGGTAGTGACATTCTACTATATAAACAAGACAAAAACTAAGGGTAAGGGTATCCTTAGTAAACAAGATAAAAACATAGGGTAGGGATAATCTGCTTTATAAAACAAGATAAAACCTAAGTTTGGGATATCCTGCTATATAAACAAGAAAAAAAATAGGATAGGCATATCTTGCCATATAAACAAGACAAAAACTAAAGGTAGGCTATCCAACTGTATAAACAGGACAACAACTAAGGGTATGGGTATTCTGCTGGATAAACAAATCAAAAAGTGAGGGTAGGACTATCCTGCTTAATAAACAAAAAGAAAAACAAAGGGTAGTGATATTCTACTATATAAACAAGACAAAAAGTAAGAGTATGGGTACCCTTAGTAAACAAGAAAAAACATAGCTTAGGGATATTCTGCTATATAAACAGGACAAAAACTAAGTTTGGGGATATCCTGCTATATAAACAAGACAAAACTAAGGGTAGGGTATCCTCCAATGTAAACAAGAAAAAAATAAGGATAGGGATATCTTGCCATATAAACAAGACAAAAACTAAAGGTAGGGGTATCCTGCGATATAAACAAGAAAAAAAGTAAGGGTAGGTGTAATCTGCTATATAAACAATACAAAACCCAGGGATAGGGATATCCTGCTATATAATCAATACAAAAACTAATAGAAGGGTTATCCTGCTATAGAAAAGTAAGTGAGAATCGAACCGTCAATCAAAAGAACGAACAATCCATGGACAATGGCAACATCGGACACACTAAGGAACAAGGAAACCACTTGAATACGGGACAAAAAAGAAAATGAAGACACACATATAGATGAACAACACGGACCAAATAAAAACCATGGGTGATATCAGTTGTACCGGTAGAGTAAGCATCTCCTGCTTCTTATAAGACACCCGCCGTGTTGAACATATCAACTCCGGTAGTAAAGTCAAATCCGATAGAAGAAAAACAAATAAGTTGTAGAGGAAAAAATCTGTTGTCATCTGGGAAACAGATATCCCATAGCGGTCCACAAGATCGTGATGTCGACCGTAAAACTTCTGTAGTGATGACTTTAAGTTTTTGGTAACGTACCCTTGCTTAAGTAGTCTATTTGTAAGCAACTGAGCTCGATCAAGGAAGTCACCGTAACGACCACAAATATAAATAAGACGAAAACTAAGGGTAGAGGTAACCTGCTAAATAAACAAGACAAAAACATAGGGTTGGGGTATTATGATATATCACCGTTCATTGAAGATCTTATGGTGGTTTTGAGTTGTTATTACTCCCCTTTGGGTCGTTGTCTCTTTGACTCATTCCCCGTTTCCCTTCTTTTTTGTAAGTACTGACATTCCTTGCTAGATGTCGAAGAACACTCCTTATTGGATTATAACGCCATCGTTTATCCTCATTTAAATTGTTTCCATTGTCAAATTAAGCAATATAAGAGATCGTGCAAAGAATTGAATTATCTGAAAATCTTAAAATCCAAGGGGCAAAGGGACAGAGCAGGTTCAAAACCACCGGAAAAAATCAATGGCAATGATCCTGACACACTGGGTAAAACCTGTTTTATGGCGCACCAAGCCTCCACTTTTCTTGCCGATGTATCTATTAGCAATTCAACAACAATTGCTGTTTAAAGATCGTATACAGTAAAAAGAAATGTTCATTCCACTACTAAGTAAATGATTAATAATCTATCACAGTTCAGACCGAAACTTCAAATTTTTCCACACAGGACTTGAATCTGTTAATGAAATTTTCCATGAGCGCATGAGACGGAATTTTTTAAAGCTCTGATTACAAAGGCAAACAATGGCATAAGCACCTGACAATTTACACGAAGACATCAACAAACGAATTCCCGAAATAATTACTAGTACACGAAGCAAAACCAAAGGAAAAATTGTCTACCGAAAGGATCCTAGCTGACTTGGTACTGGCATTTCAAAAGAAATTGTGGGTTAAACCAGTTAATAGCACGCCAAACTTCTGAAGACATCAACAAATTTCCAATACAATAACATGAAAGCAATATTTCCACATAAATTGATCATTGTACGATATTTAGCCTTGACATGGAGAAACTAATACGTTTCCACAGACGGGTATAACTTACAAGGGAGATAATCCTTGACATGGAGAAACTAATACCGTTTTCATAGACGGGTATAACTTACAAGGAAGATAATCCTTGACATGGAGAAACTAATACGTTTCCACAGACGGTTATAACTTACAAGGGAGATAATCCTTGACATGGAGAAACTAATACCGTTTTCATAGACGGGTAAAACTTACAAGGAAGATAATCCTTGACATGGAGAAACTAATACGTTTTCACAGACGGGTATAACTTACAAGGAAGATAATCCTTGACATGGAGAAACTAATACCGTTTTCATAGACGGGTATAACTTACAATGGAGCATATTCAATATTCAAGTCTCAATCCTTTCCACAGAGTTAAGGAGTGAAACCAAGGTCTATATAAACTGTCGATAGGGTAGGGGTATCCTGCTATTATAACTGTCGACAGGGTAAGAGTATCCTGTTATATAAACCATCGACAGGGTAGGGGTATCCTGTTATATAAACTGTCGATAGGGTAGAGGGGTATCTTGCTATATAAACTGTCGATAAGGTAGGAAATTCTGCTAAATAAACTGTCGAGAGGGTAGGAGTAACCTGTTATATATACTGTCGTTAGCGTAGGGGTATTCTGCTATATAAACTGTCGACAGGGTAGGTGTATCCTGCTATATAAACTGTCGACAAAGTTGGAGTATCCTGCTTTATAAACTGTCGACCAGTAGGCGTATCCATTTATATAAACTGCCCACAGGGTACAGGTATCCTGCTATATAAACTGTCGACAGGGTAGGAGTATCATGCTTTATAAACTATCGTCAGAGTAGGAGTATCCTGCGTTATAAACTGTTGACAGAGTAGGTGTATTCTGCTATATAAACTGTCGATAGGATAGAGGTATCCTGCTATATAAACTATCGTCAGGGTAGGAATATCCTGCTATATAAACTGTCGACAGAGTAGGCGTATTCTGCTATATAAACTGTCGAAAGGGTAGGAGTATCCTGTTATATAAACTGTCGATAGGGTAGGGGTATTCTGCTATATAAACTGTCGACAGGGTAGGATTATCCTGCTATATAAACTGTCGACAGCGTAGGGGTATCCTATTATATAAACTGTCGATAGGGTAGGGGTATTTTGCTATATAAACTGTCGATAAGGTAGGGGTATTCTGCTATATAAATTGTCGACAGGGTAGGAGTAACCTGCTATATAAACTGTCGATAGGGTAGGGGTATTCTGCTTTATAAACCATCGACAGGGGTAGGCGTCTCCTGTTATATAAATTGTCGACAGAGTAGGAGTATCCTGCTATATAAACTGTCGACGCGTAGGGGTATCTGGTTTTATAAACTTTTGACAGGGTACGGGCATCCTGCTATAAAAACTGTCGACAGGGTAGGAGTATCCTGTTATATTAACTGTCGACAGAGTAGGTGTATCCTGCTATATAAACTGTCGACAAGGTAGGGGATAATGCTATATAATCTTTCGACAGGTTAGGGTTATACTGCTATATAAACTGTTGACAGGGTAGGAGTATCCTGCTATATAAACTGTCGACAAGGTAGGGGATAATGCTATATAATCTTTCGACAGGTTAGGGGTATACTGCTATATAAACTGTCGACAGGGTAGGTGTATCCTGCTTTATAAATCGTCGATAGGGTAGGGGTATTCTGCTATATAAACTGTCGACAGGGTAGGAGTATCCTGCTATATAAACTGTCGACAGCGTAGGGGTATCCTATTATATAAACTGTCGATAGGGTAGGGGTATTTTGCTATAAAAACTATCAATAAGGTAGGGGTATTCAGCTAAATAAACTATCGACAGGGTAGGAGTAACCTTCTATATAAACTGTCGATAGGGTAGGGGTATTCTGCTTTATAAACCATCGACAGGGGTAGGCGTATCCTGCTATATAAATTGTCGACAGAGTAGGAGTAGCCTGCTATATAAACTGTTAATGCGTAAGGGTATCCAGTTTTATAAACTTTTGACAGGGTACGGTTATCCTGCTATAAAAACTGTCGACATGGTAGGAGTATCCTGCTTTATAAATTGTTGACAGGGTAGGTGTTTCCTACTATATAAACTGTCGACAGGATAGGGGATCATGCTATTTAATCTTTCGACAGGTTAGGGGTACTCTGCTATATAAACTGTCGACAGGGTAGGAGTATCCTGTTATATTAACTGTCGACAGGGTAGGTGTACCTGCTATATAAACTGTCGACAGGGTAGGGGATCATGCTATATAATCTTTCGACAGGTTAAGGGTATACTGCTATCTAAACTGTTGACAGGGTAGGAGTATCCTGCTATATTAACTGTCGACAGGGTAGGTGTATCCTGCTATATAAACTGTCGACAGGGTAGGGGATCATGCTATATAATCTTTCGACAGGTTAGGGGTATACTTCTATATAAACTGTCGACAGGTAAGAGTATCCTGCTCTATAAACTGTTGACAGTGTAGAGATTCCTGTTATATAAACTGTCGACAGGGTAGGAGATCCTGATATATAAACTCTCGACAGGGTAGGGATATTCTGCTATATAAACTGTCGATAGGGCAGGAGTATCCTGCTATATAAACTGTCGAAAGGGTAGGGGTATTCTGCTATATAAACCATCGACAGGGTAGGCGTCTCCTGCTATATAAACTGTCGACACATAGGGGTATCCAGTTATATAAACTTTCGACAGAGTACGGGTATCCTGCTATTTTAACTGTCGACAGGGTAGGGGTATCATGTTATTTTAACTGTCGACAGGGTAGAAGTATCATGCTATGTTAACTGTCGACAGGTAAGGAGTATCCTGCTTTATAAACTGTCGACAGTGTGTGTGTATTCTGCCGTATAAACTGTCGACAGGGTAGGGGATCGTGCTATATAAACTTTCGACAGGTTAGGGGTATAGTGCTATATAAACTGTCGACAGGGTAGGAGTATCCTGCTCTATAAACTGTTGACAGTGTAGAGAATTCTGTTATATAGACTGTCGACAGGGTAGGGGTATTCTGCTGTATAAACTGTCGACAGGGTAGGATGGAATAAAAAAGATAACAGGAAACACCTACAATGGCCGAAAAACATAGCCACATGCCAGAAAGTAAATAGGAACTGCACAAGAAAAAAAAACCACAATAAAAATACAAAAGACAAACATAAACAACGATAGGAACTCGGGACAGCCGGACTTGGTACCGACACTAGCAAAAGCCAGCGGCAGGGTTAAACCGGTTTATGGGTACCCAGTATATATCATACTATTTAAATTGTTGACAGGGTAGGAGTATCCTGTTATATAAACTGTCGACAGGGTAGGAGTATCCTGCTATATAAACTGTCGACAGGGTAGGAGTATCCTGCTATATAAACTGTGGACAGGGTAATAATATCCTGCTATAATAAAATACAAACTCTAAAGCATGAGATGTGTATTGGCTGTTTTGTCAAGGTCCGAAAATCGTTAAGTAAATTGTATGTCCCTAAGTTAGAAATAATGAACGGTCGAAGTTATATGGCCCGCAGGTTATAACAATTTAATGTTCCGTCTTGTCTTCCAAATATTTGCTATCTGCAAAGAATTTTAAAGATACATAATATTACAAAATTAAAATTTCCCGCAATTTCGATATTTTTTTCTGACCATTCGCGCATTGGGGGATTTAAAATTAGAAGCATTAAGGGTGAGCAATGAAATAATCAAAACTTCAAGTATATGTGTAACGGTTTATAGTATCCACCGTGAAATAAGTTCCAAAGGAACATATTTCATAGCTCACCTGGTATAATAATCTCCAGACGGAATAAATCTAATAGAGATGTCAATAATATTTGTTCCATTTGGAACTTATTTCACAGGATACTATTTTGGCTTACATATGCAGTGAAATATCATTCTGAGATTACACTGAGGATGTTAAAAAATAACAAAATACAGAGATGGTGGATTACTTGTTTTTACTTATTCGACAACCATTTTGACAACATTTGAGGGATTACTATTTGATTTTCAGTGGGAGGGGTCTTGGGCGATTTCGCCTAGAAAGATTTTACATTCTCATGAAATTCTATTTATTTTCACCAAATGTCATATCAAATTATTTATTTGCAATCGCAACAAAAAGTTTATCCTTCAATAATCAAATTATTTATTTTCAGGACAAGTAGGATTCAAATATTCATTTTCACTGTCATCATGATTAGATTATTTATTTACAAAATCGTCAAGCCCCCCCCCCCCTCCCTCCTGAAAATCAAATGGTCGTCCCTTTATATCACGCGACTGAAGCTTAATTTTTCGTCAGGTCGTAGGGTGTTGCATTCCCGGTACGTAGCAAATCTCATCTTTCATATTTTCGCGCCAAATAGACTTTGCAAATGTAAACAATCATTTATATGTTTTAAACTATCACGAGGAAGTTTGTAGTCTACATCAATACAGGTAGGTCAAAGTGAAATTCTCAATAGTCCTCGGTCAGATTGTTTCCACTGTGATTAAGCAACATAAAATCATGTAAAGGTCAAATTATCTTAAACTGCATCTTTTCAATTTCCATTTTGACATGATGAAAGATTTTATTGTTACAAAATATTTTGTCCTATCAATTGACCCTAACGGTGTTTTTAACTACTGTAAGCGTCTTTTGTTTCATTTTTTTTTAAATCTGCAGTATGTGATGTTTTCTATAGAAACAATTAAATTGCAAAGTGAAAATATGTTCTGGTTGTTTACAAGCACAAAGGATAAACTTCCCGTTGGCCCCCAATTGGTACTGTGTTCACGTGACTATGGACTAAATTGGCCCATCAGTCCAAATGTGGAGGACTCTTGGTTTGTAGGAAGATCAACGACTATCATTTAATCCTGGAAAAGGCTCTAGCGAAATTTCCACATCATTTAAAATGGATTTGTTGATCTTCATATAATAGTTGGTCACTCTCTCACATCTACTTCACTAGATTCAAAGACACGCTATATACTTAACCACCCCGGTAAACGTGAGATCGTCAACTCGGACGCGATCAGCAACGCGGATTGTTGTTTTCATTACAGTACGAATATCAGGTGAGAATAAACGGCATATTCGTCGTTTTTCAGATCATCCTTCTGGAATTTTTTTGTTTAGAAAGCAGTGCGTATTTCTTCTCGATGTTTTTTCTGTCCAGAAGATACACTTACAATTGATATTTTATTGTTTTAAGTCCATTTTGTGCTAACATTTTTACCAAAGTCTAACATTCGAAGCAAAATTTAAGCACAAATTGTGTATTTCCTATCTTAAAAGAATGTTTAAATTACACAGCATTATTTTTCATTGTTTTCATTAAAGATTTAGCTCAATAATAGAGTGAATATCTATCCAATAACTTTTAAATATAGTTTTCTTTAGCACATGTCGCTATAAATTATGCGATCGGCAACGATGTCATATGCGATCGTACAACTTACTTTTAATGATAAACAAGCGATCGTGCAACTTTTGAATAAGAATTCAAGGGGGCAAAATTTAAGGAAGTACTTTGGTTATTAATCATGCTTACTGTCTGATTCTGCTTAAGATTTAAGCCAGTTATTTTTTCATGGAAATAAAAATTATAGGTAATAAACAATTACTAAGTTCGCCTCGTTATGACACATTGTCACAGCTCAACAGTTTTGCCTGGATGTTGACCCCACATGAAAGGTTACAAGATGTTATCATGTATAGTGACTGAGATCTGAACTCTTTGTTAACTTGAATGTAAATCAATCAAGCAGAAAATGTAGGTCAAAAAGACATAATTTTGCCATCAAAGATACATACATATACAAGGTCACATAATATTACCATGAAAAATGACTTAGATCTGAACTCATTTATAAACTTTAGAGTAAATCAATCAAGCGGAAAATATAGGCCAAAGTACACATAATTTTTCATGGCTGCTTACCTACCATCAGAGCCAAAAACTGGGTAAAATAATGCACTTTTTAACAAATATGTTGCATTTCTAGTTTCAGACTAAGTTTGAGCCACTGCAATATCATGTGACAAAAAATCGACTTAATCATTTGAATATGGCATTGTATCACAACTAATGTTTTGTTAATTTTTGGGACCAAAACCCGCGGCCATACCTAACCTACTCCTTTAAGCCAATCAAGCAGAAAAATAAGTCAACGAGACCTAGTTTTCTTGAATGCTGTGAGTCAACCCAAGATGCACATACATGCAAAGTTTAATGACCCTACCATGCATAGTTGCTAAGATGCACACTCAAATGCGGAGCAGACGTAAACGTAGACGTGGGCGTAGACGCGGACGCTCGTGGTACTCCAATAGTCCCTCTCAACTTCTTTGAGGCGAACTAAAATTACATCAACTTTTATATGCTCACAACGTATGATTCATTGTACAAGGACATTTTTACATATAACATTGATAAATCTTCCGCAGATTTTCATATGGCTGTCTGGTTGTTTATAGCAAACTGATTTTAAGTGGTTGTACATACTGTAATTGTAACGTTTGAAATTTCTCTGTTCAACGTCATGAATAACAAAACTCAGAAATATTATGATAATAACATTATGTTTAGCAATGACTATGCCAAAATAGTGGTCAGGGTTGCGACCATAGTGCACAACCCGGAGGGTTGCTGACTGTGTCATTAATTTTCATCTTTTTATTACAATTTCCAAGTTAATAAATAGTTGTTCTTTTCAGTTAGTCGCTATATTGAATTCCTATATTTCAAATAGTTGCATAATGTCATGGAAATTTGAAAAACTTTTTATGGCAAATCTCAAAAAAATTATTCATGATATAAAATGAAGAGATAAGTAAAATGAATGGCCACAATTGGGGTTAAAACTTTATTTTATTAGAAATATTACCAAATTTAGATTGATTTCTATGACAGTAGATTTTCATCACTATTTGATAGACAATACTGTAGCTCCGCCTTCAAAGTCATGTGACAGGCATAGTACACAGCTGTAGGTATACTATGCCAAAATAGTATATTGGACACTATTAATGCAGTTTCTTACAGGAAACATAATAATTTTCGATATTTCTGTTTGCTTATTAATCCGATACATAGGGAATAATACATGACAAAATCCGTATCACATGCTGTATTATCCCGAGTTACCAATATCAGCCCAAGGGCCTCTGGCCCGAGGGATGATACGGCATGTGATACGGATTTTGTCATGTATTATACAGTTTATCGTATATTTAAACAGAGGACTACTTAATCCCAAAAATACTGTCAAAAATTGAAATTGGCAAGAAAAATGCATATATATTTTGTGAAGAAGAAAATTTCAAAATGGGCGGAAAGGACTGGAGTTGGTTGGAATAAAATCTGACATGTAAAGGTAAAAGGTTTGCTGGATTTTTTTAACTGATTCTTGCAAAACAAATTCATCCCTCAACAAATTTTTATTATTCTCCCAAAAAAATTTTACCCCCCAAAAAACATTTTTTTTACCCCCAAATTTGTTTTTGCCCCTCCAGTTTTTTAACATAAAAGTCAAATTGAATGCCATGCATTGTACCACATATTCAAAACGTCTGTATTTACTACTAAACATATGATAAACGAAAATTTAGTACAGCAATAAAGACGTCGTTTACTCCTATCAAACAATTTTTTTAAAAACTCATTTGGAATTATGAAAACTAAACACTGGGTTTTAGGAAATTATGTATGTATAAATTCTTTCAGGTCACAAACTTAACATAAAGTCCTTTTGACTTTATTCAGATTGCGAGTGAGCCGCCGGAGTTTATACATGCATAATTTCCTTTAACCCAGAGTTTAATCCTATGTTAAACTCTACAATTCTTGATGAATGCCGTATCAGAATTCAGGGAAGATGAAGATTCCACTAGCCATTCAGGATACAAAATTGGTGTTTTCTGGGTTTTTTTTCTACTGGTGAGTCAATAGTTTGCCCATCTCCGAGGGTATCATCAACCAAGTAGGCAAAATTCCATAACGTTCCCGATTCTTTGATACTTGTAATCAAAGTGTATGTATATCGTTCCCCAAGGTGCGTAGTGTGTAATCACTATGACCTCTGCTGACATGAATGATGAATTTGTTTATCAGCTTCATTGACTGCTTAATGTTAAAAATATTAGTAAATAAAACCTTGAAAACCACTGAATGGATTTGAACAGAACTTGGCATGATGCTTATGAGGTGCTGACTATAATATATATGTGTATTGTGACTTTTATGCCTAAATGTCATCCAACATGGCCATGTGCGGGAACTTAATTTATTACCCGACTGTATGGAAAGAGCATACAAAGAATTTTTTATCAGAAACAACTTGGCTAGTCACAATGTATCTCAGATGGTCCCCTTCAAAACAGATGTCCTTCAAGTCTGCACCTCATGCAAATTGGCTACCAATGGGAAACATAGTTTAATTATAGGAGTATATTCAAAGATCTTCTTCTTTAAAACCATTTGGCTAGTTGGAAATGAACTTTGGCACAATACTTAATTTTCTTTAAAATTATGTCCTGCAGATCCATCCCTTATCCAAGATGGCATGCAATAGGGAAAATAGTTAAATTAAAGTTTGATCATATAACATAAATGTTTATTTACATAGTTTGAAAATGAGACCCTTTAACATATAAGTTGATTTGAAGTTATGTATTGGTAATGGTCCAGGTGAGCGATACAGGCTCTTGAGAGCCTCTTGTTATCTCGAAGCCATGAAATGGCTGGAGAGATGTTAAAATGGCAAGAAAAAAATCACATGAGATTTCAAGCCTATTATCCCCGCTATTATCAGCTCTAAAAGATGATCTTCGTGCTTCCGATAAAATATAGTGCGCAAGTTTCTTTCAAGATCGTATACATTATGTTTTTAAGTTGTATTCTCCTCATTTTCTTAAGTTGAATACGGTGTTGTTATATTAAATTGAAAACAATATGCATGTTTATCAAATTACTCGTTTTTCTTTATATTGCGTCTCGGATCAACGAACACGTCGCGCAGTAATTTGTCAAAGTTGTTTACCTGTGACGTGTATTGCATATATTTATAGCAATGAAATCGACACGCGAAATCTCACAATCCGATTGTCACGTATTACGGAATAACTTAATACATGAAGACGTATGAAGCAGTTCTTTGGTTGACTACGAAGTTTTGCCACGTGTAGATTTTCAGGGCTTCGAGTTTCAGCTCCATCGGAGCTTTGATTATACTGTTGTAATCGTTCACTAGCTTAAGATACTAATGTTTTTGTCGGGCAATGGATGACAGTGTTGAAAGAGCACTTTGCTAGTTTGATTTATGTTTGCTAATCATCTCACATCCATGACAAGAAAAGACATGGATGTAGCGTTGTTAGGCATTTAGCAAATAATTCCGCTTAAACCGGTGCTACGGGCGGTCTTTATCTTACTATGAGGTATGAGCAATGCTCATTGTTGATCATTGTTGAAGGCCTCATGGTGACTTCAAGAGGAAGAACAATAATAAAAGTGCTGTGCCTTTGCTTGGTTATACCATGTGTTTGTTTAGACTTTGTCTCATATGCATTTACTCCCAATCCTTTCATTGTATATTGTGTTCATTTTCTATCCCCCCGCGACGAAAGGTGAGGCTTGTTGTTTTACCCTTGTCAGTACGTTCGTTTGTTTGTCAGTTCTTACGAATCAAGTTTAGCTGAGGCAATCGACTTTTTTAGACGAGTTGAAAGCTCTACTGTAGAGCTTTCAACTCGTCGAAAAAAAAAACGATTGAGTCTACATGGGTATGCATTTTTATGGTATTTCAGCGTCCAGGAAAATTGGGTTACCGTGACAGTGTGCCATTGTAAGGCAAATTTTGTAACTGTAACTGTTGATTACCTATGTTTGTAGTAAGTACCTCACTCACAGTGTGACCGGTGGTGTTAACAGAACAGCAAATGCTTACCCTTTCGGAGCACCTGATGTTACTCTCAGTTTCATTTGAGTTCATGCTTTTGAATGTTGTGGTTTTTGTTTTTAATTTCTCTGCTTTGTAGCTGTCTAACGTCATTTTTTTCTGTGTGCTCGTTTTTGCCGTGTCTTTGAACTCCGATTTTTGTAATCTCTACTTCTTTGTTCCATCGGTATTCTACTGCCATTGTTTCATCCAAGATTGCAAATAGCAGTTCACGTAACTTAGAATAAACCGTTGATTTCTTTAGAAAACACATCCAAAAATCTTATACTCTAAAATTACTCGGCCGAATGGAACCAAACTTTTTAACTAAGATCCTTGGATGGTTCCCTTCAAAAATTGTCTCAGGCAGGATTGTCCCCAGCGAGGAACATAGTTTATCATTGATCCCGGGAAAAAAGTCATTCAGATCTCTGAAACTACTAATATGAGAACGATATAGAATCTTGAGAGCCCTTGTTGTGTTTATGCAGACAATAACAAAAAAAAAAAACCAAATATTACTTCATTCTGTTAGATACATCAGGAAACCAATTCAAAAGCAAAAAAGGGAGAATGAATTCTAAAATCGAAACTACCAAAAACTCAGATGTAACACAAGTTGAGACAACATTACGAAGACAAAAACAAATAGTGGGAGCAAGAATTTG
>MJUU01042442.1:25763-44068 GCA_002080025.1 Modiolus philippinarum
GTAAAATCAAATAAAGCTACGGAAAAGTATCTACTTTCTGTACCAAATGATACCATTTTTTAAACAAAGGAAGGCCTAATTATTGTTGTTAAAATTAAAGTGATTGTTATTGTTTTTATTGTCAATTAGCTACAACAGCAGGACCAACATCAATGCCCACAGGACAACCGTCTCCATCTCCTACTTCAGGACAATGTTATTTTGCCAATGATATACCATGTGCCAATGGAACTGGATGTTATCCACCCAACTGGAAGTGTGATAATTATAACGACTGTCCAGATAAGTCTGACGAAGCTGATTGCCCAGGTAAATTATATTTATATAATTTAGAAAAGTAAGTGAGAACCAAACCGTCAGTCAAAAGAACGAACAATCCATGGACAAAGGCAACATCGGAAACACTAAGAAACAAGGACACCACTTGAGTACGGGACAAAAAAGAAAAATGAAGGCACACAGATGAACAACACGGACCCAATAAAAACCATCTGTGAGATCAGGTGTACCGGTAGGGTCAAAAACTACCCCTTTACATCGGGGCACCATCCATTTGAAATACAGAACCCTATTGTAACGATCGAGCGAGCGGCAAACTTTCATCTCAATGAGATGCGCTTTCACGCCCCAAGTGACCTCCGAAAGACTGACCACAGAGAGGGAAACTTGTTTTTGGTAATGGATTAACAGCACACCACGAAATTTATTTAAAGCCAATCTGATGAATATAATCGCGAATAATAAAACATTTGTTTTCAATTTCGTAAAACAGATAGACTGGCCTAATATACTGAACATCAAAAGGAACGCACCACATGTTTCATGCTGCTCAGCTACATTAATATTTACACTTTTCAACTCCTGATGTATTTTTTATTAAATTTTAAAGGTCTTAAACAAACAAGCCCATTTTTGTCAAAACAAATTTCATAATGAAGCAGCAGCAACAATTTGTATGGAAAGTGTACCAAAACAAAAGTCCAAGAATTGCTTTCCTTAAAATGGCCCTATTGTTAAGTTTATTGTCTAGAGTAACCAAAGCAATTATTCCTATCCACGTCTTAATTAGAGGCACCAAGGGTTGAATTTTTGTTGTTTTTCGTCATTTTTGCATTTTTTTTTTGGTGAAAAAGTGATTTTTTGAGAAATTGAAATGCCGGGAATTCAAAATTCTTTCATTTTCTCAGCATTTCATTAACATGACAACAGAAACAATGTGTAAAAAAAATCAGCGTCTTCTTACAAGTATTTGAAGAGATATTTGCTTTTGAAATTGATGATACAAAGAAATACACGTAAGTGGTGCGTTTCCTTTGATGTTCAGTATATAAACTTTAATATTCACGTAATGAAGTTAGTATAGGATTATCCTAGTTCTAGCAATATATTTTTGCTTTCACTAGGCGTCCGTCCGTCCGTCCGTCCGTCCGTTAACTAATATTCAAAGATCTTCTCCTCTGAAACTACTAGGTCAATACTAATCAAACTTGGCCTGAATGATCACCAGGGTATGTTCTCTCAAGTTTGTGATTTTTATGTCCGTAGACCAAACAACATGGCGGCTGTTACTGAAAAAAGAACATAGGGGTAAAATTTACAAATTACTCGGAAACCGTTACAGATATAAAAAATCTGACGAAGTAAAAATGATCAGCATGATAAGATCTACCCGCCTTGAAATTTTTAAGAATATCCGATAACTCGTCTTGGAGTTATTGTCCCTTTTCGGTTTTTTTGGTTACTTTTAGTCTTATATATTGAAAATGGTGGAAGAAAGAAGTAAAATTTAAGTTACAAATATTGTCAGCATAGTAAGATCCGCATGTCCTGCAATTTTGAAGAAAATTTGACGACCCACATAGGAGTTATGGCCCCTTTTTTTGAATTTTCACGATTTTTTAAACATTTTTACTTTTATTTCAAAAACTGTTTGAGATGGAGGTTAAAAGTGAATTGCAAAAGTATTGAGCTTTTCCAGGACTACAATTTCTACATATGTCCAGCAGGTTAGCATCTCATCCAAGATGGCCGCCACTATAGAACAACGTCTAACATAGGACCCTATGGGAAATGCATTCAAAGATCTTCATTTCTGAAACCATGGAGCCAATGGGGACCAAATTTTGTCACAATAGTCCTGAGGTGGTCTCCTTTTAAGTTTGTGATTTTTGTGGTTGTACCTCATCCAAGATGGACGCTACATAATTTAACATAGGGACCCTATGGGAAATGCATTCAAAGATCTGCTCTGCTGAAACTACCCAACCAATTTGAACCAAACTTTATCATAATAGTCCTTGAATGGTCTCCTTTAAAGTTTGTGATTTTTATGTTGGCCCCAGCGTGGAACTTAGTTTAACATAGGACCCTATGGGAAATGTATTAAAAGATCTTCTTCTCTGAAACTACTGAGCCAATTTGAACCAAACTTATTGACATTTTTTTGACACTTTTTGACAATTACTGACATTTTGTGATATTGTGTCATTTACTGACATTTTCTGACACTTACTGACAGTTTGTGACACTGTGACATTTTCTGACACTTTTTGACATTTCCTGACACTTATATTGAAATTTTCTGACACTGACTGACACTTTCTGACACTTATTGACATTTTGTGATACTTTGTTAATTTTTTTAACTTTCTGACACTTTTTTACACTTATTGACACTTTGTGATAGTTTGATATTTTCTTACACTTAATGATATTTTTTGACACTTTTCTGACATTTATTGACATTTTCTGACACTTTTTGACATTTACTGACACTTTCAGACATTATCTTACACTTACTGACATTTGGTGTCATTTTGACATTTACTGACACCCACTGACACTTTCTGACACTTACTGTCATTTATTGACACTTATTGACATTTACTGGCACTGATTGACATTCTGAGGTGGTTTCCGTTAAAGTTTGTGATTTTTGTGGTTGTACCTCATCCAAGATGGCCGCTAGCGGGGAACATATTTTAACATAGGGACCCTGTGGGAAATGCATTCAAAGATCTGCTCTGCTGAAACTACCCAACCAATTGGAACCAAACTTTATCATAATAGTCCTTGAAAGGTCTCCTTTAAAGTTTGTGATTTTTATGTTCGCATCTCATCCAAGATGGCCCCAGCGTGGAACTTAGTTTAACATAGGACCTTATGAGAAATGTATTCAAAGATCTTCTTCTCTGAAACTACTGAGCCAATTGGAACCAAACTTGATCACAATAGTTTTAAGATGGTCCCCTTAAAATTTTGTAATTTTTATGTTCATACCTCATTCTAGATGGCTGCTAGCAGAGAACATAGTTTAACATAGGGGCCCTATGGGAAATGCATTAAAATGTCTGCTCCTCTGAACCTACTGAGCCAATTGGAACAAACTTGGTTACAATAGTCTTTAGGTGTTCCCCTCGACAGTTTGTGATTTTTATGTTCATAACTCATTCAAGATGGCAGCCAGCAGCTAACATAGTGTAACATAGGGACCCTATGGAAAATGCATCAAAAGATCTTCTCTTCTGAAACTACCAAGCCAAATTTAACTAAACTTCGTCACAATATTCCCTGGGTGATCCCTTTCAAAGTTTGATTTTTTTGGTTCGTACCTCATCCAAGATGGCCGCCAGCGTGGAACATAGCTTAACATAGGGACCCTATTGGAAATGCATTTAGATGTCTTCTATCTTAACATACTGAGCCAATTGGAACCAAACTTGGTTACAATTGTCTTTGGGTGGCCCCCTTGAAAGTTTGTGATTTTTATGTTTGTATCTCATCCAAGATTGAAACTGTAACATCTGTTGAACTGATTTATAGTATGAATGGGTGGTCTTTTGGTAACAGTAAATAAAACCAGTCACCAGATGAGCCATACAGGATCATGTGAGCCTCTAGTTTCGATGTACGACTGAAACTAATGTTTTCCATAAAGGCATCAATGGTTATCCATGGTAATACACATTGATCAGTTTGTAACAATAATCTGATGACGTTTGTTTTATGTTCATACCCCATTCAAAATGGCAGCCAGCAGCGAACATAGTGTAACATAGGGACCCTATGGAAAATGCATCAAAAGATCTTCTCCTCTGAAACTACCAAGCCAAATTGAACCAAACTTCCTCAACATTATTCCCTGGGTGGTCCCTTTCAAAGTTTGATTTTTTTCGTTCGTACCTCATCCAAGATGGCTTAACATAGGGACCCTATGGGAAATGCATTTAGATGCCTTCTCCTCTGAACATACTGAGCCAATTGGAACTAAACTTGGTTACAATTGTCTTTGGCTGGTCCCCTTGAAAGTTTGTGATTTTTATGTTTGTACCTCATCCAAGATTGAAACTGTAAAATCTGTTGAACTGATTTATAGTATGAATGGGTGGTCTTTTGGTAACAATAAATAAAACTAGTCACCAGATGAGCCATACAGGATCATGTGAGCCTCTAGTTTCGATGTATGACTGAAACTAATGTTTTCCATAAAGGCATCAATGGTTATCCATGGTAATACACATTGATCAGTTTGTAACAATAATCTGATGACGTTTGCTTCAATTCATATCTTATCTATGAGCCAACTTCGGAGTTTACTGTTCATGCACGAGCTCAAGTAATATAAGAATGGCATTCTGCTTCGTTCTGAGTACATTTGTGATATTTATTACTACAAATGTTTAATGTCCAGTAGCTTGAAAAACTAGCGCTTTTGTCGACCAACGGATAATAGTGATTGTAGGAATTATTTTAAAGTTTAATTTATGTTTGTCTACGACCCAGCATCCATCAGTAAAAAAGAACTGTTCTACATTTATCAATGGATTCCGCTTATACCGGTGTTAGATATAAGAGGCCGTCTTGAACTTACTGTGAGGTTTGAGCAAAGCTTATTGTTGAAGGCCTCATGATGACTTAAAGATGAAGAACAACACAAAAAGCTACCATATATTTGCAGAGACTTTGTCTCATGTGCATTTACTCAATATCCATTCATTGTTTGTTTAAGACTGGAGATTGTCTCTCTTGCGGCATTGAATCTGTAAAAAGATTCCCCATGGGTGAAATATATGCTCTCTTTATTTTTCCGTTATGGTGGAATTGATCTGGAAATAATTTTTCGTACGAATATTCTATCATACTTTCAATTTTGGCACTTAGCTATTATCTTTATATTTTTGTTTTGCAATTTCCAAATTTTATTCTGGCCACCTATTTTCAGTGTCCACATCTCATTATTTTATAATGCCTAGTTTTCTTGCTATCGACTTGATGGGTGCCTTGTGTTTGTCTATATGTTTAAATTGTTCATTAGCTTGAGACACTGATACTTTATCAGGTAACGGATAACAGTGTAGGTAAGAGCACTTTGTCGGTTTAATTTTTGTTCTTCGAACTTGCATCCAATGGATAAATAAAGACATGGGTGTAACGTTATTAGAGACATCTAGCAATGAATTCAAATCAAACCGTCGCTAGGAACCATCTTGAACTTCCTATGAGATATCAGAAAAAACTTATTGTTGAAGGCTTCATCGTGACTCCATGATGAAGAACAACAATAAAAGCGTCCTTCCTTTGATTGCTTCTACCATGTATTTGTAGAGATTTCCTCTCACGTACATTTACTCCATATCCTTTCTTTTTTTTATTCTCATATATTTTCAGGTTTCATATTTTAAGGATAAAATTAACAAGATGTGTTTGTGAAACACTACATATGCCCCCAGATTCAGATTTTTACCCCTTTTTGACCCCTATGACCTTGACCTTTGACCTTTGACCTAGTTTTTTTTTACATATTTATGTTGACATATTTTTTTACATATTTTTACATATCTTCTCTTGACTAGACCTATAAACTTGCCAAGTATCAAAAGTCTACCTGATATAGTTCAAAAGTTATAGCCAAGTTTAAAGTTTCGGACGAACAGACAAACAGACAGACAGACAGGACAAAAACAATGTGCCCCCCGATCCTCGATCTGGGGGCATAAAAAGATATGAGGCACAAACTTGTTTTCGTCATTGTTCACATTAATTGAAGAACAAAATAACGAAGTTAATGTTAATTTTTTTTTCTGCATATGCGCATTTTGACAACTTATGTCTCATCAGTTCCGATCAAACCAGAACTTTTGGAAGTCCATTTATCGAAAAACATGTAAATGCTGATAGAGAAACACATAACCGAACGGATCTAAAAAGAAAAGCCAAAATTCAGCTAAGGACAGAGCTATGCATGAGGGAGATACTTCTTAGCTTTATACAAAATTTTTTTAGATTTGATATGGCAATTTTCAATGAAAGCGCTTTTCAGGTCAGCACCTAAGTACTGACTACTGGGTTGGTGAATACCCTCGGGGACTAACAGTCCACCAGCAGAGGCATCGGCCCAGTGGTAATAAAGAAAAAAAATACCGAAGTTACTGTTAATCTATTTTCTGCATATACGCATTTTTCGTATTTTCATGAAAAATTGATTAATTATAAAGGACAACAAAATCAATTAAAACATCCAAACAATTTAAAAATAAATGACTGTCATGCCCTAAAAGTGTTGTTCCAATGCTTTGTTTTACCTTGTATTTGTACAGACTTTGTCAAATGAGCATTTACTTCATATCCCTTCGTTGCTTAATATTATTTAATCAAATTTTACAAGGAAATTAGAGTATGACATCAGTGCAAAGAACGTTTTCAAATACATAAATATGGTTGCATGAAATTTTTGAAAGTAGAGTCATTTTTACACTGTGCACATGCACGTTCCTGTAAAACGAAATGGTGAATTTTATTCTGGTTTCTGATTGGCTGATCTCTTAAATTAATTGGGACATTCCCTAAATTTCCTCGTCCGCTTTAATTTGATTTGGATTTTCTCCTAATGTCCTAGTCCACTTTTAATTTAATTGAGACGTCTGATTTAAATTTGGGCATTCTTACTTTAGAATTCTTCATTGAATTTACTCGTCCATCTCTTAATTTAACCAGACATAACCACACTATTAACTGACGGACGAGTACAAAACGATTTTTTTTTGTTGCACAGTGGTAAGAGCAAATTAAAATACAAATTGAAAATAACATAAATTTTTTCGCAAATGTTATGTCTTCAGTCCCTTTTTTACCTTAATGGGTAGAAGTAAAAAATAGAATAAAGTATATTTGACATGCTTTACCTATTTTACAAACAGTCTTGGAAATTTTAAGGATACTTTTATTTTGTAATAATGATTTGTATATGTTTTAAACATCTTAGAAATATCTAAAAACAGTGACATGACACATCAAATTGTTAGGGTTAGGGTTAGAGTGTGACACTATTTTTTCAATCTTTTTATTTAACTTTATTTTCTTTATATTAATTTTTCTCACTGTACATGAATAATAATTCTGAAAAAATATGTAAGATTTGTTAAAGCATAAAGAAATATTTGATAGATTTAAATTGATAAAGTTTTTTCAACGTTTAACCCAAAAGACTGTAAAAATGATATTTTTACTATTTTTCATTCACTTCATCCTTCTAGTATGTTATAAATTTGTCTTATACACCATAGTTAGAAAATGTTGAAGTAAATTTTAAGTGCTTAGTATAATGATTTATATTATAGACCTCACTCAATGTATAAGAACTGGTTTGTGTTTCATACCTTCATCAATTTTGTTGCAATCATGTAGCTTTTGTTAAACAATGAAGGGATATTGCGTAAATGCAAATGACACAAAATCCCTTCAGATACATGGTAAAACTTTGTTTTTCTTCATCTTGAAGTCACCGTGAGGCCTTCAACAATCAACTCTACTCATGCCTCAAAGTAATTGAAGACGACCCCTGGCACCGGTTTGCACGGAATTCATTGCTAGATGTCGAGCAAAGCTATATCCGTTTTATAACTCATGTATGCTGGATCGACAACAAACATAAAATTAATTGGCAAAGTGTTCTTACAACTGCTATCATCCGTTGCCCGACAAAAATACTAATAGAAGACTAATACAACATTTAAGCAACCACAGGTCACTTATCGAGTAATTGGTAAATAAACTTGGCCTAATAGATAACAAAATACCGAAGTTACTGTTAATATATTTTCTGTATATGGGCATTACGACAACTTATGTCTCTTCAGTGCAGATAAAACCAAAATATTTGGAAGTGCATTCACCGAAAATATGTTAAAGCTGATAGAGAACAAATAACCAAAAGGATCTGAATAGAAAAGCCAAAATTCAGCTAAGTACAGAGCTATGCATGAGGAAGATTCTCCTTAGTTTTTAACATAATTTTACAAAATTTCATGAATGTGGGCAAATAATCAGGTGGTGCGATTACAAATTTGAAATAAAAATAAAGTAAATAAATAAAATAAAAATAAATAAATACATAAAATAAGATAAAAAAGAAATAATTAAAAAAATTGAAATATGATAGTGCATCCATATGAGAAATTCTTTCAAGAATAAGTAAACTATGACTGAATTGTATATAGAGTCTATATCTCTCTCACTGGAAATCATTTTGCAGACTCCACACTGCAGGAGAGACAAACTCCAGTCTAAAATTAACAATGAAGGGATATGAAGTAAATGCAAATGGGACAAAGTCTTTACAAATACATGGTAAATAAGCAATGGAACAACGCTTTTATTGTTGTTCTTCATTTTGAAGTTACCATAAGGCCTTCAACAATGAGCTTTACCCATACCTCATAGTAAGTGAAAGACCGGTTTTAGCGGAATTCATTGCTAGATGTCGAGGAAAATTTGTGAATTTGCTTTTTTCCTTTTTATATGCACCTTTTATATTAGGCTTTCTGTACCATTTGTTCGATTTTCTGCTTCGTAGTGTTAATTTATTTACATTTTCTTTAGCAGTCCCCTATTTTGTACTTCTAGTACTTCTCCTTAATAATAATTTTACCATTTTTATCGCGAAGCCATGACATGGCTGGAAAGATGTTATAAAAAAAGAAAAAATCGCGTAAGGCTTCAAGCCTTTTAACAGCCTTTGTGCTTCCGATAAAATATAGTGCGCAAGTTTCTTTCAAAATCGTATACATTGTGTTTTTAAGTTATATTCCTTCATTTTCTTGAGTTGAATACCGTGTTATGTTAAATTGAAAACAATATGCATGTATATCAAATTACTCGTTTGTTTTTATATTGGGTCTCGGATCAACGAACCTGTCGCGCAATAATTTGTCAAAGATGAAAATAACATTTGTTTACCTGTGACAGAGTATTGCATATATTTAAAGCAATAAAATCAATATGCGAAATCACACAATCCGATTATTTTCACATACTACGGAATAACTTAATACATGCAGACCTATGCAGCACTTCTTTGGGTGACTACGAAGTTTTGCCACGTGTAGATTTTCAGGGCTTCGAGATTCAGCTCCATCGGAGCTTTGATTTTGGCTGTTTATACTTTATCACGTTGCAGTGTCTTTTCTGAAAAAAATAAAGTGAAACACTATCTGGTTATATTTGGTTTTTTAATTTAGTTTGTCAAAAGTCAAAATTTTGCAATAATGAGCAAAAGGGTAATGCTAATTTAATTGTCTTATTTTGTCCCTAAAATGCTCATTTTTAACTCGAAAGCTGTAGGCTGAGAGTTGTTAAAACCATCCGAGAAAGTCAGGCGAGGCTTCAGGCCTATTCAAGTATTTGAAGAGGTACATGCTTCCGATCTAAATATAGTGCGTAAATTGCTTTCAAAATCCTTTTTTTGTAAGTCGAATATTGACGGTGTTATTATATAGAAATGACATTAACAAAGAGTACATAAATATTCACAGTATTTACGTCCCTGTCTCTTTGAATAAATCCAGTAATACTGTCGCGTAGAATTTTGTCAAAGATTAAAATAAGATGTTTACCTGTGGCATGTGTCATATTAATGGCGATGGAATCAACATGCATACGAAATCACACAATCCGATCATTTTCACGCATTACGGAATAACTTAATATTATATAAACTGTACCTTCTGTTCGTGTTTATCGAATCAGTTCTCAAATCGGCGAATGCATTTGTTTTCCTCGATTGGCTATTTAGCACATGAGTCGAACTGACACCCATACGAAACGAAAATCACCCATTTTGATCATATTCACGTTATTATGCAATTGCTTGTGATATTTTATTCACTTTTGATAAATTGTACTTTCTACCCCCTTGATCAAATCAGTTCTCTAAGGCCAATAAAGCATATCAAATCTTTATTTTCTATGCAGCAGTTCTTTGGATGACTACGAAGGCTTGCCACGTGTAGCTTTTCAGGGCTTTTGAGTTCAGCTCCATCGAAGCTTTAATTTGTTGTTGCACTCCTGAAATACATTTTTAACATCAGAAATTAGTTACTTCGTAAGCTTCTGGTGTTTCTTAATTAATTTATACATGCATTGTCTTATTTTTTAACAACAGTATAAGTAATAAAGAAACCGCTTGCACTATCTAAATTTTTGTAAACTTTGTTGAAAACTAGGAATCAACTCCCTCATTCAGCGTTCTGGCATTTGCTGATTATGGCCTCTATCAGTTTTTAAACATCTTTTAGTTTATGATCAGTTCGGTATTTAGTTATTTTCCCTTTCTTCTTCGGTATTCTACTTCTATTTAATGTCCTATTTATTTTAGATATCTCCGAAATTTTTTTACCAAATTATACAAATTAAAACGGGGTTAATAACAAAAGTACCGAACAAAGTTGTCAAAAGCCGAAGTCCATGAGACAAAAAGACAAATCAGGTGGAAACTACCGGGAAAAATTGTCGACCGCAATGGTCATAGTCATAGTATCATTTGAATCACCCAGACTTTTTGTAAAACCTTTACAAATGACATATGCTTCGCCATATGTTTTACTTTACATAACCACGATATAAATCTATTATATATATTCTCTAAGATTAAGCATTATTAGTTTCATAAATTCAGAATCATATTTTACATACACCAAGTGCATGTACATGTATATATTTAAAAAATAACTAAATACCGAAGTTACTGTGAATTTATTTTCTGCATATGCGCATTTCGACAACTTATGATTCTTCAGTGCAGATAAAATCTAAACGTTTGGAAGACCATAAAATCAAATATGTTAAAAAACTGATAGAGAACAAATAACCAATATGATCTAAATGGAAAGCCAAAATGAGCTAAGGACAGAGCTTTGCATGAGGAAGATTCTCCTTAGTTTTCAACAAAATTTACAATAATTTACATATTGCAAGGTTCGAGATAAGTTCGGCTTTCGGGTCAGCACCGAAGTACTGACTACTGGGCTGGTTAATACCCCCGGGGACTAACAGTCCACCAGCAGAGGCATCGACCA
Source organism: Modiolus philippinarum (assembly GCA_002080025.1). Lineage (NCBI taxonomy): Eukaryota > Metazoa > Mollusca > Bivalvia > Mytilida > Modiolidae > Modiolus > Modiolus philippinarum. Next base: position 37,115 of record MJUU01042442.1, read on the forward strand.
AGTGGTAACAAATAACTAAATACAGAAGTTACTGTGAATTTATTTTCTGCATATGCGCATTTCGACAACTTATGTCTCTTCAGTGCAGATAAAATCTAAACGTTTGGAAGACGTTTAAAATTTAATTTATATTCTTATTCATAGTGTCAAGTTATTCCAAATCACGATATCAAAATACAATTGATACTAACATAAGAATTAAGTAGATCGGTTTTTATTATCATATCATAGTTATATGACATTTCTCAAACACTACACTCAAATAAGTATTGTCTTAGTATAATAATGTCGTTTTATTGTAGGTTTTACCAGATTTTACCATCTCCATTATAGCTTTTAAACATATTTTAATTCCAAGTTACCAAAATTTGTTGATGTTATCAGCACTAAAGAGACATAAGTTGTCGAAATTGCCATTTACAGAAATAAATACAAAAAATACCGATGTTGCATAGAAAACTGTAAATTTCGTTACCTCTCATCAGCAGCATTAATATCAATAACATGGAAAGCCATAATCCAAAAGAAGTACTCCTTACCCCCCCAAAAAAATAATCGAAATAGCAAGCCAACTCCAGTACCAAGGACATCTACCGAGTGCCATACACGGAATGAAGCCTCAGTATTTTTAAGTGGTTAGAATTTTGATAAAAACAGTAAATTCATATAACACGCAAGGTAAAATTTTCATGTCAGACAAGTCTGACAGGAATCAATTATGGTATTTAAAAAAATACTTTTACTATATCAAAATGTAAACTGAAAGTAACAAATTACATTTCATCAAAATGCAGTAGTTTTTTTCTTTTATTTAGCTACTACTGGCGGACCCAGTCCTATGCCTACAGGAAGTCCTACCCCTGTACCAACAGGTGGACCATCTCCAAGCCCTGGACAATGTACAATTTCTGGTGATTTACCATGTGCTAACGGAACTGGATGTTACCCACCAAATTGGAAATGTGATAATTATTTTGATTGTGCAGATCAATCGGACGAAGCTGGCTGTCCAGGTAAATATTGATTTGATTTAAGGTAAATCTTACGAAACTGGCTGTCCTGGGAAATGTTTAATTAGAGGTTAATCTGACGAAGCTGGTTGTCTAGGTAAATGTTCAATTAAAGGGAAATCTGACGAACTTCACTGTCCAGGTAAATATTTAATAAAAGGTGCTGTCCAGGTAAATGTTTAATTAAAGATCAACGTGACGAAGCTGACAGCCCAAGTAAATATATCATTTAAAGTAAATCTTACGAAGCTTGCTGTCCAGGTACGTAAATGTTTAATAAAAGGTTAATCTGTCGAAGTTTGCTGTCCAGGGAGTTTGCTGTTCAATGAGTTAGCTGTCCAGGTAAATATTTAATGAAAGGTAAATCTGAGGAAGTTGGTTGTTAAGGTAATTGTTTAATTAATAAATAATTCACGGGAGCGTGAATGAATGGAGATTTTACCACGGATTGGCCCTTTATGGCAAATATTTTACCTCGATCATATCCTTGTCCAGGTAAATAATCAATGAAAAATAAATTAGACGATGCTGGCTGTCTAGGTAAATTTTTGATAAAATCTGCCTCTGACGACGTTCACTGTCCACTTAAATATTTAATGAAAAATAAATGTGATGAAGCTTGCTGTTCAGGTAAATATTAAATAAAAGGTACCTCTGACGAAGTTCACTGTCCAAGTAAATATTTAATTAAAGGTAAAGCTGACTCAGTTGAATGTCCAGGTAAATATCTAATTAAAGGTAAACTAGACGAAGCTGGCCGTCCAAGAAAACATCTAATATAAAATAATCCGACGAAGTTGACTGTCCAGGTAAATGTTGAATTAAAGATTAATCTGACGAAGCTGGCTGTCCGGGTAAATATTTAATTACAAATATATCTGTCGAAGTTGGCTGTTCAAGTTAATATTTAGTTATTTAGGTAAATCTGACAGAACTGACCGTTCAGGTAAATGTTTGTTTGAATATTTATCTGACGAAGCTGACTGTCAAAGTGAATAATTAATTAAAATTAAATCTTACGAAGTTGACTATCGAGGTAAATGTTTAAAATAAGTTAAATCTGACGAAGCGGGCTGTCCACTTAAATATTTGATAAACGGTAAATATTTTGATCCGACAGAGCTGACTCTTTGTTATAATTGAATACTTCTCCCTGCATCAGAAACCAATCCATAAGTCAATCAATTAATCAAATGAATACTTGTGTCATACGTACAAACAGGCTTACAATTGCGATAAACGAGTCTAATAAACAAATGAAGAGTTAATGTATATGGGATAAAAATCCTATAAATACATCGTAAGACTAGGCAACAGGATCAACGCTTTAATTGTTATTCTTCATCTTGAAGTCACCATGAGGCTTTAAAAAAGAGCAAACACTCCTACCTGATATTAATATCAAGATACAGAAATCATATGCTTATGTCAACAAGTACTCCAAAAGGAGTGAAACGAAATACCGAAACATCGAAAATCTAAAACATACACAAACCTGTCCAGGCAAACAATTAGATACAACAGGACATACAAAGATAAAACAAATTACCTAAACTACTCGTATCGTCGTTAAATGCTTTGATAATTACTTATTTTACGAAAGGATATGGAGTAAATGAACATGAGACCATAACAAATATTTTAACTCCAACTGCAATAATTTTTATGAGCTGTATGGCCATTTCGGAAATTAATTCCTCATCAGCAGCACTAGAACCCAAACAAAGGAAATCCATAATTTCAAAAGATGTTTAAAATGCAAAAACCGAACGAAATCCGAATAATCAGTAATATCAAATATAGATAAGGAAAAAACTACGATGGAGGGAGTTAATCCTTCGGTTTTTGAATTTACATAAATTTGGATAAAAGTAATTGAACAAAGTGTACACATGATATATTATCTCATGTTCAAGTACACCATATCTGAGAAAAATAAAGAGCATACATCTCTACCACGGGGAATTGTTTTACCAACTCAACACTGCAATAAAAGACAAACTTCTGTATTAAATATTTTACGAAAGTATATCTAAGTATGTCTTATTTTATATTTTCAGCTCCAACTACTCCACCTCCTCCAACTCCTAGTGAGTGTTTCAGTAGAGTATGGGAATATAAAATACATTTACTTACAATCATGGAGTCGATTGCCAAGAAATATAATTTCAATTTTATATGATTAAACTCACATGGCGAAGTATAAATTCCACAAAACAATGGTAGTAGAATTCCGAAGAAACAAAGGAGTGATTTTACATAAGTCGAAGTCAAAAGACATGGCCAAAACGAGAACAGAGAAAACAATGACACTAGACAGCTACAAAGCATAGCTAAGAAACACAACACAAATATTGTCACTAAAAACACTGAGAACTGAACACAGAACACGGAAACCGCAAATAAAGATAAACAAATAAATGAAGTGTGAACCAAACTGTCAGTCAAAAGAACGAATAATCCATGGACAATTGCAACATCCGAAACACTTAAAAACAAGGACACTACTTGAGTACGGGACGAAAAGAAAAATGAAAACACATACAGATGAACAACAAGGACCCAATAAAAATCATAGAACAGAAATTCAGCAATATAAAATAACTAAATACCGAAGTCACTGTTAATTTTGATTCTGCATATGCGCATTTCGAGAACTTATGTCTCTTCAGTGCAGATAAAATCTAAACGTTTGCAAGACCATAAAGTCAAAAATGTTTAAAAACTGATAGAAAACAAATTGCCAAATATGATCTAAATAGAAAGCCAAAATCAGCTAAGGACAGAGCTTTGCATGAGGGAGATACTCCTTAGTTTCAACAAAATTTACAAAAATTAAATATTGTAAGGTTCTAAATAGATTCGGCTTTCGGGTCAGAACCGAAGTACTGACTACTGGGTTGGTGAATACCCTCGGGGACTAACAGTCCACCAGCAGAGGCATCGACCCAGTGGTAACAAATAACTAAATACCGAAGTCAATGTGAATTTTGATTCTGCATATGCTCATTTCGACAACTTATGTCTTTTCAGTGCAGATCAAATTTAAACGTTTGGAAGACCATAAAGTCAAAAATGTTTAATAAAAACTGATAGAGAACAAATTAACAAATATGATCTAAAGTTGTGAGAACTATTGGATGCTATGGACGTACGACCCTTTTTATCCGTCACATTGTAAAGTAAATGGTCCGGTGTTGAGTCAGTTCGATAATACTTACACCAATATATTTCCAAATAACAAAATACCGAGGTTGCTGTGAATTTAGGTTCTGCATATGCGCATTTCGACAACTTTATGACTAAAAGAATACATGGCGATATAAGGATTGCATGCTGTGAGACGCAAATGACGAGGACGAATCAAACGAAACATAATACAAAAACCACAAGAAATGAAGCAATGACTGTGAACTCCGAAAACACAGGAGTGTCGTGCTCCGGCAGGTTATCATAACCTGCTCCACAATATATATTCCTTTTCCAAATGATTCAATTTGAGTTCATACAAGCTTAGCGAAATGTCAAATCACGGTGATAGTCGCCGAAGGTCTCTCCTGACAATTTCAACAAGAACATATTAAAAGCGGTGGAACATATCCTTGGATTTAGAGGCAAAATAAATTTATTGACAGATTTACTGTGTACATTCTATTTACCTGAATGACTTCATTAATGCATACCGATTAAGCTTACATGAGAAAAAAACATAATCAATACAGGAAAAACAATGTTGGGAAACTGCATAGCTGTATGCTACGAAATCACAAGCAAAAATCCATAGATCATAAACGGCCGATAAGAAAGGGTTCATAACAGAAGGTACACAAAAACTAGCATGACCTGCTCCACCATAGATAACCCATTTCCAAATTATTGAAAATGGGATACATATATTAGCTAAGTGAAATGTCAAATGACGTTGATAGACGTCGAACGCCTCTCCTGACAATTTCAGCAAAAACATATTAACAGCGGTGGAACATAACCCTTTGTTAGTAGTTTTAGAGAGGCAAAAAAGATTCACTGTTTACATTCGGTTAATTTACCTAAATAACTTCATGAATGGATACCGAGTCAGCATACATAAGGCAAACCACAATCAATACAGGAAAAATAGTGTAGGAAAACTCTAGATAGCTGTTTGCTATCTTGAAGTTATCACGAAATCACAAAACAATCAATAGACGGTCAATAGCAAGGGGTCTCTTAACAGAAATGTTAGTAATTGACATCTGATCAGAAGGGGGATGCCTATTTCTATTTATTGTGAACAAAAAACGAATAACCTTAACTACTAAAGATAAGTGGAGATACCGATTAAGATGCAATTTAAAAAAAAGCCGTGCAAAAAGTGTTATTATGTTTCTTAGTGTTTCCAATGTTTCCATTGTCTTTGGATCGACGGTTCGGTTCTCATTAATTTTATTGAAAAACATAACCATGCTTAACATACAATTGAAGAAGGTTAGATTCACGAGCGTGTCAAGGTTTCATCATTATCATTAGAAACTGCTTAATTTTTTTTTTATATCATCTGGATCAAGTCTTGCCATTTGACGTTCAACAACAACAATGTAATATTGATTTGTCATTTTATGTTGTGACCATAAAAAGTATATTTGTGGCACAATTATTATTTTAAAAATCTTACTTTTACCCAAATTTATTTATAAAAAAACATGTACCAGTCAGAAAAGTGATCGTGTGAAATTATTTTGCATGATGGAGATACTACTTAGTCTACAACAAAATTTTCAAAAAAATTTAGATATGCAAGTTTCCAAATGCAATCTACTTTCGGGTCAGCACCGAAGTACTGCATTACTATTGGGCTGACGAATATTCTCGGGCTATTGTACACGAATGATTTCTTTATCAATCCATATACCAATTTTGAAAAAAAATCCGTAGATGTATATTTTATTAACCCAAAATGATAGGCACCCACCATAGTCCACTTTAACCGTAATTTACATATTACTTATTGCAAACTTCCTAGTCAAACTGCGAACGCTTACATTACTGTAATTAAATAAAATGTACATGATTTGGGAAAAAAATAATTTCTATGTTTTTTTTTTTACATTTTCAAGTATGATAAACAACAAGAACCAGTTGATTATGAAATTTCTCACATCGAGTTAAATAAATTTTGCAAATGTTTGAAAGCGATGCTTGCTGAGCTTTTAAACATTTGAAAATTTATTTAACGAGATGTGAGAAATTTCATAATTAACGTGTTTAAGTTGTGGAAACTGTTTCTCTAATGACTAGACGAAAAACACTGAGGATTGTTTTCTGAATAAATTTAGCGGGAAATGTCACGAAACTTGTTCTCCTCTCTAGAGAGGAGAACAAATGTTTCCACACCGTTCAGGAAGTGTGAAAACTGGATAGAAATTAGAGAAAATCTATTTAGACCTCTCTTGTCTCGTTTAATGAATAATCTCAGTTCTATTGTTTAATACAAATCACATACCGTCTTATGTACCCTTTGTTTAAAGCTTGTGGACAGGAAAGCAGTAAATGTGATGGTAGTGAAGATTGTGAAGATGGATCTGACGAACAGGGATGTGAAAGTAAGTGATAAAATGTCACCAGACAGTAAATGGTGAATAAAAGGATATGGAGTAAATGCACATGAGACAAAGTCTTTACAAATACATGGTAAAAAACAAGCAAAGGAACAACGCTTTTATTGTTGTTCTTCATCTTGAAGTCACCATGAGGCCTTCAACAATGAGCTTTGCTCGTACCTCATAGTAAGTTCAAGACGGCCCCTAGCACCGGTTTAAGCGGAATTCTTTGCTAATTGTCGAGCAACGCTACATCCATGTCTTTCTTGGTCATGGGTGCGGGATTGTCAACAAACATCAATTAAACTGGCAAAGTGCTCTTACAATCACTGTCATCCTTTGCCCGACAAAAGCACTAGTGTCTT
>MJUU01042442.1:53594-68981 GCA_002080025.1 Modiolus philippinarum
TCTGTACATATATATGAACAAAACATACTAATATTTTTACTTTCTTTGAAAAAATGCATTTGATATATCGTAATATGCAATTTTCACGCAGAAAATATGGGTAGAATTGTAAAATTTTCGCGATTTTCGTCAAAAAATTTCGTGCAGAAGGGCCAAAAAAAGACCCCTTAAAAAGTTTGTATCTTCTTAAATGGGCTTCTGCATGTCAGCTTTAGTGAAATACACACAATAATTTGCATTAGACATTATCTTTTTATCATTTAGAGCTTGAATATTTTAAATTTTCTCTGAATTGTAAGGGGGAGGGTTGCTAATTTTGGCATTTCTGGTCCCACAATAAGGCTAAAATTTTTTCACGTAATTTGTTGCTTACATATCATAGATCATTATTGCATTGGCAATGATTAGATATATATTCAAATATATACGATCCAGAAGTAAGAAAGACGAAATTTTGAAAATATCTAAAATTCCGAAAATTTCGATTTTTAAAAAAAATTATAACAAAAATCAAAATTTTAAGGACTTTAATGGTCTTATTTTTCAACATTGTATCACAACTGATACGTTAAGCATAAAAACTAGATCAAATGATGAGATTTATTTATCTGAAAGGAATTGAAATCTTAAAATTCGTCATTTTCGCTATTTTTGGAAGGGGGAGGGGTATATTTTTTGCATCCCAAGATCACAAAAATAGCGTAATGTGTCCAAACTTGTGTTCATTGTAAAGTATTTTAAATAAGCTTCAATTTGATACCAAATTTCAGTACATCTAACTTATCTACGAAAATTTTATGGAGCTTAAAAGATAAAATTAAGAAAAAAACTAAAATACAAGAATTTTGTGTGGTGTACTATAAAAGTGGCCCTATACTGTCTACGCGTGCAGGTTACGTTCGTGTTAATAAGTTTTACTTTGAAGAGGGGATATAAAAGGACTGAAAAAAATCTGTCTGGGTCATAAGTGTGTGTGTGTGTGGGGGGGGGGGTGCACGGAAAGTGATTACAAGGGAGGCTCCCTCTAACTCATCAAATATCCCAGTTTAGAAGGTTCTCCCACGTGGGAGACCACAGTCTCCCACAAAGAGAAAAAGTCTCCCACAATCTCCCACATTTGCAAATAAATACAACATTTCCAAAAACATTGTTATTTTTATACAATTTTTTTTTTATTTTACTGCTTTATATATACTGAAAACGATTATTATTTACACAATATGACAATAAAAGCCACCCTAAGCTATTAATTATGTTGTTTTAGTCAATGAGTCTTCCAATGGTATTAGGTAATTACTAATACTTGTTTTAATGTTATCCTTTTATAACAAGAAAAATTACAAAAAACACCTGTTAAAAGTCGACACGCAAAATCTCCCACAAACAAGAACAGCTATGAGGGAGATCTCCCACATAGTCCTTCTTATAGGTTAACACCTATGCATGATCTTGACTTTATAATATAGTAAATTCCTGCAACTTCTTGTATGATGGAATAGATTTTACTAGATTTTTACTCTCTGTTTACTGGACTATCAATGGGAAATAAACAATACCAAGTATTGTCATGACATAATTTGGACCGGGACTACGTTCTCGCCGAATATAAACTCTAGCGCATATACCACACTAAGTCCACACATGACTTTGTAGTATATGATATGCCTGCATGCCAAGATCTTTTCCATACTACAGTGTGAAAACAACAAAAAAATGTGTTGTCAATTCGGGATTGGTTTTAACAACTATTAAACCAATGCGCTTTCTGAAATACTTTTAAGCACTACCAACACAATGAAAGTAACATAGTCCTACCATTATCTGTACCGACTCCTTTTCAATTAAATTTGTGAGATGGTATTAATTGCAATGATCAACAACATGATCACTTAACGAAAAAGGTTTTCTGTTTACAAATCAGTCCATGATCTCAAAAACTTCATGATTCCAGTAGTCTGTCTTCTTTCTAGTGGAAAGTGTTTCCAGTCTCGCCATATTAATCGTAACTGAAAAAACACGTTTATAATATTAATATGTAAAAAAAATAATATACCATTGGTACTGAAACATATTTAGTAAATATACACTTGTATATATATTATTCATAAACTCACACTATAATAAAGCAAAAACATAAGAATACAGAGGGAGCAAAAGACAATTTTATTATCAACACATTAACAAAAATCCGAAGGTATAGCAAAATCAAGACCTATGCGAACTAAGATTCGAAACACCCACAAATATCATTTACTGAACATTTGGATCAGTTACTGAACATTTCTCCACAAGTGAAATGTGGATTAACATTTCATCGCCATTCTGTATGAAAATATACTTATGTAAACGGAACAAAACATACTGATCTGTACTTGTGTACTCCGCTAATTTAGTAAGATATGTTGTCATTTCTATTTCAGGTAAACGGGGTATGTTATTACGGCGATTTGAGAGGCTCTTACATTCGCTTACATCTAGAGAAAAAAGATCAGCCATGAGACATCCTATGAGTGTTGCACAGAGAGCTCTTAGAGCTATGAATGAAAGAAGACACAGACAGCATTTAACCCAAGCTGAGAGGGTTAAACGTGTCAGAGCAATGCATGATGGGAGATCCCGAAAACAATTAACCCTAGCTGAGAGGCGTGCGCATGTCAGAGCATCTGTTAGACATCCGGTGAACAGAGGACATATGGAACAAGAAAGAATGAGAATGAATTCTCAAAGAAGACATGAACATTTGAGGAGACAGATGTACCAAAGACGCTTAGCAGAGGATATTAGAAATGAACTTACACATAAAGCGGAGGCAAGACGTCGTTCAATGGAAAGGCGACAAGGATAAAACGAAAGATGGAAACAGTGAAACTTGAATTTGAAAGTAACTAAAAAGTAAATTATATTTTGAAGCCAGATTTTTAAGTTGACTGTTAATGAGTAACATTACATAATAAACAACACTATTGTATGATGTAGAATTTGTTTTCTTTCTTGTTACTTTTAGATTCCTACCCTACAGTTACAGGGATACCGAGGATCAATGATTTTAATCACGGATTAGGCGTACTCAATGATTTGCTCTTTATAAGCAAAAACATGTTGGACCTGAAATTCATGACTTGTATGACTTTATGGATACAACTGCTGGTTTTACCCCCGCTTTGAAAAAGCGGCGGGTATATAGTGATGGTGGTGTCCGTCCGTCCGTCCGTCACACATTTTTGGTCACAGTTTTCTCAGCTTGTATACATTGGAATGATTTCATATTTGGTCAGAAGCTTGATTATGATGAGTTGTAACGTGTAAGCTATTTTCGGGTCTGTCGTATTGCTACTTCCTGTTTGCCGATATGTTGAAGTTTTACTATAACACACTATGGATGAGATATTTTCGTCACAGTTTTCTCAGCTTGTAAATGTTGGAATTATTTCATATTTGGTCAGATTGATTATGATGAGTTGTAACGTGTAAGCTATTTTTTGAGTTTAACTATAACACACTCTGTATGAGAAATTTTCGTCACAGTTTTCTCAGCTTGTATACATTGCACTGATTTCATATTTGGTCAGAAGCTTGAGTATGATGAGTTGTAACATGTAAGCTATTTTTGGGTCTACCATTTTACTACTTCCTGTTTGAGATATGTATGAGACATTTTTGTCGCGGTTTACTTGAATTGTTTGGGTGGGAATTATTTCAAATTTGGCCTGGAGCTTTATAATAATGAGTTGTAACGTGCAAGCTATTTTGAGGTCTGCCTGTTTGCCGATATGTTGAAGTTTAACTATAACACACTATGAATAAGAAATTTTCATCAAAGTTTTCTCATCTTGTATATGTTGGAATGATTTCATATTCAGTCAGAAGCTTGATTATGATGAGTTGTAATGTGTAAGCTATTTTCGGGTCTGCCGTTATGCTACTTCCTGTTTGCCGATATGTTGAAGTTAAACTATAACACACTATGGATGAGAAATTTTCGTCAAAGTGTTCTCAGCTTGTATATGGTGGAATTATTTCATATTTGGTCATAAGCTTGATTATGAGGAGTTGTAACCTGTAATATATTTTTGGGTCTGCCGTATTGCTACTTCCTGTTTGCCAATATGTTGAAGTTCTACTATAACACACTATGGATGAGAAATTTTCGTCGCAGTTTATTTGAATTGCATGGGTGGGAATGATTTCAAATTTGGTCTGGAGCTTTATAATAATGAGTTGTAATGTGTAAGCTCTTTTGAGGTCTGCCATATTACCACTTCCTGTTTGATGATATGTTGAAGTTTAACTATAACCCTTTATGGATGAGAATTTTTCGTCACAGTTTATTTGGCTTCTTTAAGTGGGAATAATTTCAAATTTGGACTGGAGCTTTATAATAAAGAGTTGTAATGTGTAAGCCATTTACAGGTCTGTTGTGCATGCACTTCCTGTTTGCCGATTCTTTGATGTTTTACTATAACTAACTAGGAAAAGAAAGTTTCGTCACAGTTTTCTAAGCTTGCATAGATTGGATTGGTTTCGTATAAATTTGGTCTGAAGATTGATTTGATGAGTTGGTATGTGTAAGCCGTTTTCAGGTCTGCTGTATTACCACTTCTTGGGGTTTTTTTGCATGTATGAGTGGGGGTGATTTCAAATTTGGTCTGGACAACTGTATAAAGAATTGTATTACACTTTGGGAGCGGGGGTATTCATTTGTGGCCCAGCGGACCACAATACTTCTAGTTAGTCCTGAATTCATTACTCTGTAGTATGTTTTCATTTGGACTTTTATTGTTACTTCAATGAGTCATGAATTTTAGGACTGCACAGCTGTATATAACTGTTCTTGGCTAGTTCTTTGGCATTACTACGTGTTCTGTGAACATTTATTCTAAAAAATGTCATTTTTGTTTCCCAAACACTTGTTTTTATCAAGCACAACTAATGATATATTGCTCGTCAAAATTCGCATATTATACGATAAATTCTGCATCATAGGTTATTGTAACAGTTTGAAACTTTCTTAATTCAAGAATTTGATTAGACATTAAGATATATAGGTGGTAGTCGGGTGGTGCACTCTCCTTTTTTCCAGACATTCTTGAGAAGTTGTGGTGCACTCTCCTTTTTCCATGCATTCTTGAAAAGGTGTGGTATGCAATCGTTTTCCCAAACATTCTTGAAAAGGTTTTATATCACAAAAACCGAAGCCACCGTACTTTGCAACCGGAAGTGTTTTATCGGTTGTGGGTAGTTCTCCATTGATAGAGTCAATTTCAGCAACTCTGTTCTTCTTCCTAGATTATATGGCTTTATGTATGTTATGTTAGTAGTGTTTGAATTGCTGGTGACGTTAGATTGTACAATACTAACTTCACTAGTAAATATCTTGTTTATCTTTGACCTGAGCACTTTGAGATCATATGTTCCATATTGTTGATTTTGCTTATACACAGGTTGTGATCTTGTTTGGCCATTTTGATGACAACACTTTCTTGAAAGGCTTAAAACAATTTTGTCAAGACAACTTAAGATATTCAGTTGTTTTTCAAGATGATTACTTTCAACGACGATCAAGACATGTTAAGATTATCAAGATCAAAGTGGTCAGACAGCATTCAGTCCCTTTCTGCCTGTCAAGACTCGTTATTTTGTTTTATAATTCTTATTCTAGGCATGCTCGACATCTCTTTTGTGCTCCTGGCCATAGTATCTGTAAAGTCTCGTTTGTGTTTGATTGCAACTCTTTTGACCCCTATATCCTTGGCTTTATGGGTTTCTCAATTGTTGTATATTTGTTGAATGTGGCTTTCTGCAGAAATTAATTCACAGTAACTTCGGAGTTTTGTTATTTATTATCACTCGGTCATTGCCTCTTCTGGTGGACTGGAAGTCCTCCAAGGGTATTCACTATTCAGTAGTCTGTGGCTGGCCTAAAAAACTATTATTTATTTTTTTTTAATTGTTTAAAACTAAGGAGTATCTCTCTTGCAATGCTCTGTCCTTAGCTGATTGTGGCTTTCCAATTAGATCTTTTTAAAGAGTGAAAGATTATGGAGTAAATGTACACGAGACAAAGTCTCTACAAATACAAGGTAGAATCGAGCAAAGGAAAAACGCTTTTATTGTTGTTCTTCGTCTTGAAGTCACAATGAGGCTTGTTAGTTATCCCATGGGTTCAACTACAACTCGATATTTTGCTATTCATAAAGTCATTATTGATCATGTTTTTAAACTAGATGTTGTCGGAACGACAGCTATCCCCTCACTCCCTGTTTGACATAAAAAACAGTTGTTTTGCCCCCTGGGCATAATTTTTCTCAATATTTTTGAAATCAAACTATTGATAGTCGTTATTTTTACAAAAAGAATTTAAGGATATATAGTTGTTAGGCAGAATTCCAAAAAATATGTGGTCTTTGAGACTTCTAGGAAATTGGGATCAAATATTTTTGAAATCAAATTTATTATAATGCTTGTCCTAAACTAAACAAACTATTTAATATAATTACTAGGTAGAATCCAAAAAATAAAAGGTCTTTGAGACTTTCAGGAAATATACCAAAACTGGAATCCAATATTTTTGAAATCCAATTGATGAAAGTGTTCGTCCTAAATTAAAGAAGCTATTTTAGTATGGTTGCTAGGTAGAATTCCAAAAAAATAAGTGGTCTTTGAGACTTTCAGGAATTTATCAAACTTGGAATCGCATATTAGAATTCTACTTAATCAAAATGTCATTTTCTATCAAACAATCGCTAAAATACATAATTATATGCTCAAATTTAAACAAAAAAAAAAAATACGAGTATTTGACATTTTCAGGAAATCTACCAAAGTTGGAACCGGAATCATAATTCCGAAAGCTTATTGCAAATCTACTGACTATATGCAACAATTCTGCATAAAGATTTTATCCCTAAATCCAAAAATGTAGGGGGAGTTTGTGTCACATGCCACATGTGTCAAAATCCACATCTTTGGCCCTTTGTCAAAATCAAGATCTTGGGCCTCTTGTTTGCACCAAGATAAAGATAAAAAAAAATCCGAAAGCTCATTGCGCATCTTCCGACTATATGCAACAATTCTACAACAAAATTACACGTGTATATCCATAAATCCATAAATGTAGGAGGAGTTTGTGTCACATGCCACGTGTGTAAAAATTGACATCTTGGGTCCTCTTGTTTGCACCAAGAGCAATATCAAACAATCCGAAAGCTTATTGCGCATCTACAGACTATATGCAACAATTCTACAACAAAATTAAATCCCTAAATCAAAAAATGTAGGAGGAGTTTGGGTCACAAGAAAAATGTGACGGACGGACGGTCGGATTGTTGTTATACAGACCGAGGGTATAACAATATCCCCGAACTTTCTTCAAAAGTGCGGGGATAAATATATAAAACAAGTATTGTATATTGAATAATTTTTTCGCCACTAAAAATTCCATAATTGGGTTGGGGTCATAATTAACGCTTAATTGAGTAAAATTTGTTACTTGAAGAATAATTTGTCCTCCTTGAGAACTACTAGTATCGATTTGAAATGCATTTCATACATTAATCAGAATTTCTGTATTTTTTCGTCGTCTCTTGTAAAAGGCCTTCTCTGATTGAAAAGACAACTACATGTTGGAACCGTCTATAATGACAATTTTCGGAAATTTTGCCATCCAAAGAAATTTAGTTTTCCTGAGAGATATTCCGGGTCTTGTGAAAGTCATATTGAGAGCCTGAACACTAAATATTTTAACAGCCATAGCTTTATTTCTTTATTTGTTGTTTCCTATGCCGGATTNTGATTGTTAACAAGTTATAAATAGCATAAACGATGTGTATTAATTTTGTGATCTATGTCTAGCTACGATAGTATATTTGTGAATCAGTTACTTATAGCAACATTGTTTGAGCGGAAATATTTCATTATATATCAATTATTTTAGAAATAAAAGATATGGCCATGTCTTATAGCATTAGTTCACGCCACGCTAAGATTTAAAAAAAAAGTCATTAACAGTAATTAGAATTTTGGAGAAAAAAAACAAAAAAGAAAAAAAAACAGCAAAACAAAACTGAAATAGAAAGGACCAATATGCTCGCACATATCTGTCCAATTAATGTTTGTATTAGAAGATGTTGACAGGCATAAAATTCAATTAAAATCAATTAAAAAAAATAATTGTATTTAATATCTAGTACAGGTGCAATTTACCCCCCCTTTCCTTATTGCTAAGAAACGGTAAGGGCTAATGGTGATCCCGGAAGAATGCAAAGAAACGAACCCTATAAAAGTGAAAAAAAAATCATTAATGTATATGCATCTTTTTCGTTAATTTTTTGTTTATTGTTTTGTTTGAAAATGGCCCTTTTCAAAATTGTACAGGTATGTGAACAATCGAGTATCCTTGGATATGGGTTTACCCATATCTTGGATATGGGTTTACCCATATCTTTTCTTGTTATACCACTCTATGGATGAAAATTTTTCATCAAAGTTTTCTGGGCTTCTACATGTGGGAATGATTTCATATTTGGTCTGAAGATTTATGGTGATGAGATGTACGGTGTAAGCAATTCTCATGTTTGCCATGCCACTACTTCCTGTTTGCCGATACTTAAACTTTTTATTTCACCACTCTATGGATGAAAATTTTTCGTCAAAGTTTTCTGGGCTTCTACAGGTGGGTATGATTTCATATTTGGTCTGAAGCTTTATGATGATGAGTTGTACCGTATAAGCAATTTTCAGGTTTGCCGTGCCACTACTTCCTGTTTGCAGATACTTTAACTTTTTATTATACCACTCTATGGATGAAAATTTTTCGTCAAAGTTTTCTTGGCTTCTACAACTGGGAATGATATGATATTTAGTCTAAAGCTTCATGATGATGAGTTGTAACGTGTTAGGCATTTTAAGGTTTGCCGTGCCACTACTTCCTGTTTGCCGATACTTTTTAACTTTTTATTTTAAGATATTTTCATAAACAAATGTTGATAATTTGGTACAAAGGAAGTGACTGCCTATTGCGGACCCTCTTGCGTTCAGCAGTACCTCTAGTTCAAAATGTCATTTTCTATCAAACAATCGCTAAAATACATAATTATATGCTCAAATTTAAAAAAAAATACGAGTATTTGACATTTTCTGGAAATCTACCAAAGTTGGAACCTGAATCATAATTCCGAAAGCTTATTGCAAATCTACTGACTATATGCAACAATTCTGCATAAAGATTTTATCCCTTAATCCAAAAATGTAGGGGGAGTTTGTGTCACATGCCACATGTGTCAAAATCCACATCTTTGGCCCTTTGTCAAAATCAAGATCTTGGGGCCTCTTGTTTGCACCAAGATAAAGATAAAAAATCCGAAAGCCCATTGCGCATCTTCAGACTATATGCAACAATGCTACAACAAAATTATATCCATAAATCCATAAATGTAGGAGGAGTTTGTGTCACATGCCACATGTGTAAAAATTGACATATCGGGGCCTCTTGTTTGCACAAAGAGCAAAATCAAACAATCCGAAAGCTTATTGTGCATCTACAGACTATATGCAACAATTCTACAACAAAATTAAATCCCTTAATCAAAAAATGTAGGAGGAGTTTGGGTCACAAGAAAAGTGTGACGGACGGGCGGTCGGATAGACAGACCGAGGGTATAACAATATCCCCGAACTTTCTTCAAAAGTGCGGGGATAAATATATAAAACAAGTATTGTATATTGAATAATTTTGTCGCCGCTAAAAATTCCATAATTGGGTTGGGGTCATAATTAACGCTTAATTGAGTAAAATTTGTTACTTGAAGAATAATTTGTCCTCCTTGGGAACTACTAGTATCGATTTGAAATGCATTTCATACATTAATCAGAATTTCTGTATTTTTTCGTCGTCTCTTGTAAAAGGCCTTCTCCGATTGAAAAGACAACTACATGTTGGAACCGTCTGTAATGACAATTTTCGAAAATTATGCAATCTAAAGAAATTAATTTTTCCTGAGAGATATTCCGGGTCTTGTGAAAGTCATATTGACAGCCTGAACACTAAATATTTTAACAGTCATAGTTTATTTCTTTATTTGTTGTTTCCTATGCCGGATTTGACCTTACTACTGTATTTGACATGTTCAACACGGGGGGTGGACTTGTGCGACCTCTGGTTTGGCTATGGGAAGGCGGATTTAGAAGAACATGTTCGACGGAAGATTGCCTTTGCAGCACGGAGAGGACTGTTTCAGTTTCGAGACTTGCCTCTCGGATTAGCTCGTGCACCGGTGACATTTGACCGTTTATATTGAAAGCAAGGGGACATTTGTATTATTTGCTTGTACCACATTATTGTTGCTGCCCAAACTTTTGAGAGTTTAAATCTGTTTTTATCGTCTGGGGCTAGCAGAATTGAAGTTTAAACCAAAGGAACGGAAGTGGTTTATTTTGGTCATGTTGTATCTGAAAAAGGCATAGCCACGGATCAATTAAGAAAAGGTAAAAAACATACTTAAAAGCATAGTCGATACCGATTAAGGTCCTTTCATGATTTGTGTGGCTACTACTGGCGTTTTGTAGAATCCTTTTCTGCAAGAGCTAATACTTGCACACGTTAACTGAAAAAAGGACAACCTATTTATGTATATAGACATATGAATGCCTGCACGGATCCGAGACTCTCAAGAGGAAAAGACTGAAGCTACTATTCTTGGACACTCTGACAATGAAAAAACCTTTATACTAGATACATATGCTAGCAATAACGCTATATGTTATCGCAGAATGTGGATGGAACAGAGGTAGTCATTGCTTACGATAGCCTTAGTCTACTTACGCTAGCCTTACTCTAAGCTACTGTGTCACTTGCAATGGACCACTGTGTGAAGCGTTTCCGGTAGTATTTATACGGTCGATAATTCACCATACGGACTGATCACAGCTCCCTGCAGTAGTTAATGAATTTTGCAAATGCAGAAAGCCAGTTCGCTAGATGGTTTGAGGTACTAAGTACCTATAACATGTAATGCAAATACGTCACAGACCAGACAAAAAACATTCTAACGCCGATGCGTTATATAGGACTTGATTGGATTCTATGCAAGCAGTGCAGATATACCTCGGATTGGGACAAAAAAATTATTATCCGTGCGCGTTGAACACGATTCAGTGCAATGGCGAAATAGCACTTGTAAGAAAATGACGCATAAATGATCGGAAGTATTCAAATTGTTTCAGCAGCTGCAACAATAAGATGACGACATACAAATTCTCTAGAGTTGGATGAAGACTCAGAAAAAAACGGACGTGTGATGAATTTGGTCCGTACAGCTGTATTTTAAAGACAGTATATATGTAAGACTCAGATCGACGTCCGGCCTCAAATCGATGTCCGATTCACAGATTGATGTCAATCCTACACGTCACAATAGTAAATTCCCGAAATCGACGTCCTTTCCATATAGATTCTCAAATGACGTCCATTCTCAAATCGACATCCTTTTTTCACTTTCTCAAATCGACGTCTATTCGTGACGTCATTTTTATTGTAACGTAATGCATTTACTTGCTAATGACGAACATTACGACATGCACGTCTTTTTTTTTTGGGTGATCAACAAGCATAAAATATAAGACGAATATTACTCTAACAAACACAATCGTTGTCCGACAAGGAGACCAAATAGACAATATATCAACGACACTGAATATATTTTTGCATTCTAATTTAATTGTATGGAAACTTAAGATTTCGGCTCGGAAGATTTTGGCATTAATGCAGATGGCTAGAATAGTAGTTAAATTTTTAGAAAGTAAAGGCAAAAATATTAAATTCTGATAGAGCAAAAATTTTTGCATGAACAAGTACACCATAACTTTCGAAGTATAGAGAACATACACCATGCCTCTTTACTATATTTGCATAGGGTTACAATCCTTGTGTGTAACTGTATAATCATTTTTTGTACATAAAAAAGCAAGCTAGGAATTATTATATCCCGCTCCACATCGAGTATCTTGGGATGTGCTTCTTTGGTGTCTGGGTGTTGGTCCATTCGCAACAAATTTTTGTAACCTTTGTCTTGGTAGTAATTAAAGATACAAATTTGTTATTTTGTTTGATCATGCCATATTGTGGGATGCATTTCCAAATATTTCAGGATTCTGTTTACCAACTTCATCAGTTTTGCAACTTATCTCGGCATAAATCTTAAATTTGATCACACGTGCAGAACGTTTTTATGATCATGACATGTCGAAAGATGCATTTCCAGCGTCTTGACACTACTTTCTGTTTACCGACTTTTATCAAATTTTTATACTTGAATCCTTTGTAAGGTGCTGAAGTGGTTTCAACTTTGAACTAATGCACAGTGATTTCTTCTTGTTTTATCGGGACAATAACTAGCACAACACCTAAAAACAGCAATAAACAAACACCAGCGCTGGCTTCTATATATAATGAGCTCAAAATTTCATTGCTTATCAAATTCCATTTTCGGATACAGGTATAACGATAATTTTTTGAGAGAAGATATGGACGCCAATCTGAGGATTTTAAATCTAACATAGATCTTAGAATCTAATTGGACGCCAATTTGAGAACTCAACTGGGCCACAGGGACTTGCTCCTGGTCTAGAAAAAAAATGTTAACTATCAAACTCCGAGATTCATATTTGATAGGTAGAAATAAATTCTAGGCAGGGAGCAAGTTCCTGTGACTGGACGTAGATCTGAGAATGACGTCTGAAGAATCGAACATTGATTTGAAACTGGACGTTGATTTGAGTCTTCAATATTTGAAGATGACGACGTGTACAAAAATATCAAAAACGAAAGAGGAGGACATTTGGTTGCACTAATGAAAGAGAGACGAATGGCATAATAAAACAACGTCAGGTCACCTGGGCATCAAGAAGACCATCTTCAGGATGAAATCATTGACGTTTTACTGGCTTGGAATTAAGCAGGATGTTGTAGTCTGTATAGATTTGAAACTCTTGTTCAACGAAAGAGGTCAGAGAAGCGAAAAGGTTCCAAATGCAGATACAGAAATCAGGTGTTCCGTTTGAGAGAATTGCAATGGATATTCTCGGGGACTTATGGTAATTAATATATTCCACTTGTAACGACGGCAGTAAAATATCGAAGGAATAAAGGATTGGTATTTACAAAAGTCGGAGTCAATAGACATGGCAAAAAACAAGAACACAGAAAACAATGACGTAAGACAGCTACAAAGCACAGAAGTAAAAACACAACACTCAAAAGCAAGGCACTCATAGTGTGAGCTCCCAAGAAACTGAGTGACATCAGGTGCTCCGGAAGGCTTGATTAATACAAGAAATGGACAAAGGGCTTTGCAATAAACAATATGGAATCTACAACTATCGCTGGAATTTTGGTTAATGATTTCATA
Organism: Modiolus philippinarum; assembly: GCA_002080025.1. Classification (NCBI taxonomy): domain Eukaryota; kingdom Metazoa; phylum Mollusca; class Bivalvia; order Mytilida; family Modiolidae; genus Modiolus; species Modiolus philippinarum. Next base: position 66,998 of record MJUU01042442.1, read on the forward strand.
ACACGTTTTGGTGTAACTGACGTTATTCATTCTGACCTGGGCCGTCAGTTCAGAAGTGGGTTGTTTTAGATATTTTCCTCTTTCGATATTATTGTTTTAATGGATACATCTTTTTTTACTACTTTTGGCTTTCAATATTATTTGATTCTAATGCTGCTGATGTCAGGTTACTCCTTGAAACACGTGTACAGCATAACAAAATTTACTGTTTATTATGTAACTTGGGTATTATTGTATTTTGAAACCATTGGACCGATGCCACTGCTGGTGGACCAGAGGTCCCCGAGGGTATTCACCAGGCAAATAGTCAGACTGTCTGACTTGAAAAATTTACCCTGCGTTTTACAGAAACTGTTTATCCAAATTTTAACTCCTTAAAATTACGGAGGCTTCATTCCGTGTATGGCACTCGGTGGATGTCCTTTGTACTGGATATGGTCTCCTATTTCGATATTTTTGGTTATGAGTTTTTTAACTACTTTTGGATTATGGCTTTCCATTTTATTTGATTTTAATGCTGCTGGTGATAGGTTACTCCTTGAAACACATGTACAGCATAAAGAAATTTACTGTTTATTATGTAACTTGGGTATTATTACATTTTGTAACCATTGGATCGATGCCACTGCTGGTAAACCGGAGGTCCACGAGGGTGTTCACCAGACCAATCTTCAGACTTGTCTGATATGAACAATTTACCTTGCTTTTTTATAGAAATTTGCTGCTTCTATCAAAATTCTAACCCCTTAAAAACTGAGGCTTCATTCCATGTATGGCACTCTGTGGATGTCCTTGGTATTGGATTTGGCCCCCTATTTCGATGTTTTTGGTAATGGGTATACTTCTCAGTTTTTAACTACTTTTGGATTATGGCTTTCCATTTTATTTGATTCTAATTCTGCTTCTGCTGACGAGAGGTTACTCCTCGAAACACGTGTACAGCATAACAAATATGCACCTTTGGTATTATTGTATTCCGAAATGTGTCGTCGACGAGTACTACTACAAATATGTATTATGACTAGTATCCTATAAAATATTTTTTGTATCTTATGTGCTAATGTAACAAAGATAACATGATTTTGACTGATTTTTGTATCATAATCTTCATCATCTTCATGCTATTGCTCTCTATAAAGTATAGATAACAGAAACATAGTTCGTGCTTTATTGATGTCTGAGGAGTTGATTTAAGAAACTGAGCGACATATTTTGTTTCATGATATTCTTGAAGGTATAAATTATCAAGACGTAGTGATGGATCAGTGAGGCCATAGACCTATAATTGCTAGGGTTGGGACAATAATAGACAGCATAAGTCCTGTCGAAAGTGTTATAATTCGAACGGATTAGTAAAGTAATCTTGAAAAGAGAGAATTGAACTGTGAATAAGAAAAGCTGGTACAACGCACTAGTGCCAATCTAAGGGAGCAACAAAAATAATAGGAAAAGGACCCTTTGCACCAATACAGATTTCTTTTTGTGGCATCCGGTAAAGATCTTGGCACAACAAACATATAACACAGGAGACAATCTACCAGCCAAACAAGCACCAAGGAGAATACTGAGAGCCATGCAGGATGAAGTCGATAGACTAATCGGTGATATGCTGAATATGAAAATACTAGATCTTTGCTGATGGATAGTGGTCATCAGGTATGGTCTTTCTTAAGAAGAAAGACGGCTCTACTCGATTCTGTATAGATTACCGTCGTTTGAATGAAATAACTTTGAGATTTATATCTTCCATGTCGGCGTCCGGTTAGGAAGAATGGTTAATCATATTTAACCATTCTTCCTAAAAGAAAGGAAATGGGGTAAATGTCAAGGAGACAACATCCCATATCCAGGTTAAAACGACAAAAAACAAAACATCTAGGGGTCACCATATGGTCTTCAACACAGTGAGGAACCTCACACCATATAGTAAGCCCTAAATGGCCCCGAAAAGGTAAAAAAGTGAATAAATCAATGGAAACAAACC